>JABXWE010016871.1:0-10744 GCA_014611495.1 Limonius californicus | reverse complement strand
TGTATTAAAAAACAAAAAAATAAAAAGCAAACCAAACGATGGTGGATTACACAGCTATATCGTAGCCGATAGTTGTATAATGGATGAAATTTATTATCAGACATGAAGTTACAAGAAACCAGTGCTCACTTTCATAATTTCGTTCATATGTCATCTCAGGACTTTGGATTTTTAAGTAATGCTATTGGTCCCAAAATAAAGAGGATGGATACAATCCATTCCATGATTAAATGGCTATTTTTCACACACACAAATTATGAACCAACCGCAATTAAAAATCTCGTCCAAACTGAGCAATACGTGCGCGCAAAATTCCTTTGAGGTGGTCCCCGAGACCGACAACCGATGGAGCGTGTGCGAGCGTGCTTAGACCTTGCGCGCACACCTGGTCTGCCGGTACTCATATGATCATTTTTGCACGCAAACCGTTCGTGCGGGCAAAAATGCTGAAGTGAATACGCAGCTTAAAGCAAACTTTACCAAAAGATGTGTTAAGGATTATAATTTAAAAAGGGGTGCCTTCCAGAATGTTTTCGGACTAAATGTCTCTCTACTTGCATTGGAATTTACCCATTTAATGCTGAAATATAATGTAGTTCTATAAAATGTTTTTAGACGTAATTTCAACAATTTAACATTTAAAATACAAAAACAACCAACGATACACGACTTTTTATAGTAGATAATAGATATTTGAGATTCCTCAACATTTTTGAAATACCAAAATATATTTTGCTACTTACGTTTTACGGATATAACAAGAAATACTTAACAGTCCCAAAACTCTCGTTATAACAGAGGTGTACTGTATGTTCACTTCATCGAAACAAATACGTTAATGTAGGTGTAAAAATGCTATATATACTGGTATTACAATCATCTTAATGCTTTGTCCAACTTATGCTCAGCCCTATATATTCTAGTTTGTTCAGAATATATAATTTCTTTAAAGCAAAGCAGTTTAAGTGTACAGCACTAAAATTATTAAAACCGCTATTGTATCTTAAATGTGGCTCAACCCTGTATATTCCAGAACGGTTTGAAGTTAATGTAGAATTTTTCGAGAAAAACAGCAAAATTTTTACGATGAAATTTCGAAACTAATTTTTAGACTGTACAATTACGTCCAATTTTCGAGTTGAAGTTTATATATTTTTTTAATTTAATCCCAAAGAGAAAGTTGTTCTACATTCTACAGCAGGATACCTCCGGAATGACCAAAATTCCTTGTCACTTCTGGTTGGCATAAAGTTTTTCTTTTTTAATAACTAACAAGGACTCTTGGCCAAAAATTTTAATTCAAGAGTTCCATTTAATTTTGAAGTATCAAGTTCCTTATAGGGACGTCATTAACAACATCAGCAACAAAATTTATTGGGATATTTAAGGGATTCTTAACAACCAAAGAATTGTCAATATTGCAATTTACTTTCGGCTTAGACCGCGTCGTCATTTGGGCACTACACCCAGCATTATCAGGTAAGGGGACCGACCTGTAGCTTGTCGGCCTTTACAAGCAAGTGTTCTATTCACTATGAAGATGCAAGCAGCAATGTCTTGTGAAACGTTAGTTTGCATGAGTTCACAAACAGGCATGAGTCGATTAAGTATTATTGGCCTGGCAAACAAAATACATTAAGACCAAATTCTTGTCCGCCCCAAGGTTTAAATAATCGGCACTGGTCAAGAATATGGGTCCCAAACCATGTTCTAATTTATGTTATAATTAGATAATGTAAACATTTGCTAACCTAACCTAACCTTGACCAGTACCAGGTTAGGTTAGGTTAGCAAATGTTTACATTATCTAATTATAACATAAATTAGAACATGGTTTGGGACCCATATTCTTGACCAGTACCAAATAATCTAAGCACACGGCCCTGTTTAGGCAGGCGGGGCCTACGAACAAATTGGCCCAAACTTCTAGAGTAAATGCTTATACAGGCAGACCAGCTACAGGTCGGGCCTTACCGGACAATGCTGGGCGTAGTTCCTAAATGACGACGCGGTCTAAGACGAAAGTAAATTATAATATTGACAGTTCGAGAAACCGCGAAAGCCTCAAAGAATATAAACCAAAAAATTATTTAATGTGATTTATTGTGGATTATATTGCGTTTTTGACAGACCAATTGAAATACAGCTAAAGTGCCCCCACTTGATTTGAAACAACCAATCAGATGAAGGCATTTATGATTGGTTAACTTAGCGCCCCACTCTCTATTAAGTTCTGAAGAACCTCCTTTTACATCTATGTATATGTAAGAAAGAAAACGATAATGTTGTGACTGAATAATACAAAGGCTTATGGCATTATTTTCCCTCGCCATTTGCAAGTCCATCCCCTCACGCCTCCAACTATTACCACTATTTTATAATAGACAGCCAAACTGTTTACATATAACGGGTTTTTCGTTAAGGTTAGATAGAAAAATGCGTATGGTTTTCGTATAATACAAGGCGAGTATACGGCCGTCACATTTTTAATTACTCAGTGTAGTACTATCAATGGAAATTCTATTACTTATTAAATTTGGTTTTTTTGGAGGTGTGAGTTTTGGTAACATTTGTACAAAAATATTTTTTTTTAGTCAAATGCAAATAAATTTTTCCTTGAATTAAAAGGTTAAATGCTTATCATTGTGTCATTTTTCTAAGATGTTTGGTGCAGATCTCCTGATCCTCGTTTGTACCGCTTAAGCAAGGGTAAAAGTTTCAAGTTGGAAGAGAACTCCCGGGACGATTTTTATACAAACGGGCGAGTATATTGTTTATACCTTTATCTGGGGTTTGTTATAACTAATAAAAAGATTTACATTAAATGCCAATTAAAAAAACGTAGAATCAGGAAATATTATTAGAAATATTTTTTGAGAAGTAAACCATGTGGGAAGTTTGGTGTACATGTGCTATGGGTAGTCTGGGCAACTTGAGATAGCCCCGGAATTGTTTAGCTTTATATGATTACCCAGATTATCCACAGTAGAGATGGTCAAATCCCTGCTCCCGATGCTTGTGAATTTAAAACAATTTGGGTTTGTGGGGGAAAACGCAAGGACATAGTCAACTAACACCATCTATTACCAATTAGCGCAATTTATTTATTTGTTCTCAGTGTTTCTGGAAATTTCCACCATATTCGGGAGGGTGCTAGATGGCACTGGAATACTCTGAAAAATCTATTTTGCTTTATATAAGCACCACGATGGTAATTTCAAAACTGTGTGCTGTACTGTTGAATGTGTGTTGAGAGCAATAAAACGATAACAAACATTTAACTTGAAATACGAGCTATACTCCTTTTGTTAAAGATGGCTATTTCCACAAAGAAATTCCAAATAGTTATGGAAATCACAGATAGATACTCAACCCGTTTTTAGACAATTCCGTTGAACAAGTTGAAATTTCGACAAACATGAAAGAAAAACTTATTGAAATATCATGTGATGGAATGTTGAAACTAGACTTCTTTTCCCAGAGCGTATATCAATTTCAGATCAAAAGAATGCAAGAATACCTCAATCTCGCGGACGAAGCTATAACGTGTTTGGTGCTATTTGCTAATCATATTTGTTTGTATTATGTTCCTCGTCCTTGATTGACATCAAAACAAAAGTAATAAATCGCCTCGAACTTGAAAATGATATTACTGTGTGTATCGAAAACAGTCCATATTTGACAACCTAGTTTTTTAAAATCAGGTACATACGTTGCATTACTGTCTTTACTTTGCAACTTGTTTTTATGTTTGCAGTTATTTATGTTTAGGTTCTTGCACTTATTGAAAATTGAAGTTTGATTTATTTTTTGTTTACTTTGTGAAAGGCAGAAATAATGGTCTTCCAAAGGCATTTTGTTTTATTTTGGAAATCTTCTCGCGACCGCCACCTTGCGAACCACTGGTCTACATAATTCGAGGAATCTAGGGCTAGTGTAGGTAGTTTTGAAAATTTTGGGGTAGTTTGCGTAGCCCAGAAATGGTGTAGTCTTGAGATAGGCCTGACATAATCTACATTTTCCTAGGGTAGGCTAGGTCGTGTCGGTAATCCAGGGGCAGTTTAGGTAATCTTCATATGGTCCCTGAATGATCTAGGTTGTCTTGCGGTAGTGTGGTTAGTTTTAAACTACTATTGGAAGGGTATTATGGAAATTTGTTATAGTTTTGAGGCTATTATTCCAATAATTCGAGGTAATTTTTAAAGTAACCTGGGCTTCTACAGTATTATCTTGGTCGCAATATGCAGCCCCGTTAGAAAGAGTTCAACAGTTCACGGCGAACAAGCGCCGTCAGTCGAAATGCGGCTTTATCGGCCGCGGGATCAAACCCCGATTGAGGCGATCGTATTTCACTCAGTTAAGTTTAGAGTGCATGTTACATGAATGGCTAGTATGTAAGGGACGCCCGCGCTCCCCTGAACTAATGCGAAAATGGTTAGGGGGGGGGGTAGTGTGAATACAAAAAAAAAGCTAGTCAAACGGAGTTTTAATATATTTTAATATTATTCAATGTTTATGTAAGGCTCAACTATTAGAATTATGTAAAACTACGTATGTTTAAAAAAAAATTACATTTTAACGTTACATTCGAAACCTTATGCTCAAAAGTTTTCTTCTACTACACCATCTCAACTTCAAAATTAAATTTTTAATTTATATAAAATTCAAAATTTCAAGTCGACATCAAATGAACTGCATTTTTCTATATCAAAATTTCGATTTTTGAGTAAAATTAATTACTTTTGTCTGCGGTCTTTTTAAACATTTACGATGTACGTTTAATTAAAATCAGTGTATTTAAGGTATTTTAACATTGTTTGCTACTATTTATTTTCGAATGAATGATGCCTGAAAGGAATATAAATATGTTCATTGAATAATGCATATACACGGTTATCACAAAGTTGTTAAAAAAATAGAAGCAGACTTAGCTTATAATAAAAAATAAACAATGTCCGGAATGGCTTATTTTCCAAGATACACAACCTACAGTGAAACTTCGATATAATGACTTCGGTTATTGCGACAATTTGGTTAGAACGGCTTCTTTTGATAGGTCCCTGCAATGTTCCACAAGACTCTTGGATAGTTTAACTCCGTTATAACGACAATGTATAAAACTGTTACAAAAACAATTTTTATCGTCTACTCGTTTATGCGACCATATTTTGTGTCTGCGGCTATTTCAAGCTATGCAACTTAGCAGTTACAAATTTAATTAGAAGTCTGTAATCGATACTTTTTTGTGGCCTTTATTTAGCAGCATTTACTCACGTATAGCGAATGTTTTGACAGAATCTGCAGTGTAAGAGACCTTGGAAGGGCTGTTGGAGCGCTTAGCGCAACAAACAAAAATTCCTATTTTTTGTATACCTGTAAATACTGCGCGTAACTATTAATTAAAGAATTGTGTTACTTTTATAAAATCATTTCTGTACGTAATTATGCTTAAGTTTCGAATTAAATACTTAAATTTTTCAGAGGTTTTTAACAATAACCAAGGATTAATACATGTCCTGTTACGGTGACAACTCATTTATAACTACAAAATTTTGTAGTCCCTCCAATTATTGAGCGTGGTTGAAAAATTTATATTATAAAGAAGAACAGCTGTAAAATCTATTAAGATTTAAAGTAGCTTGGTTAACCATTGTGCAAGATACATAAAATGGTTTTGGTTTATTCTCCTAGGGGATAGTTTGTGGAAATCAGGGTAATGCTGGTGTAGTTTCAAGGTAACGTAGAGGTAGTTTGAAGAATATCTTGGAAACGTTCCATCCAGATACCCCTCCGCCGCGTATTCCTAGCAAGAATACTGTGACTTGCAAATGAACAATATATTAGGAAAAAAACCAGATGCTTTTATAATATTATTCATTATGTTATTCTAACGTGATTTCATTATTTTTTGTTTAATTTGTTGGCGAAACCCTCAACTTTTACTACATGAAACCCTTTTAGAAACAATTACATAATGTACCAGTGTAAGACTATTATAAAATCAGGTCAACTGAAACATCTATGAGTAATTACTAGTGATAGAGTAGTGTAATCACGATGTATATCCCTCTATCAACTGCCAGCGATACCAAATAAAAACAAGTATAGGTAACCATAGCCAAAGAATGCATGCGAATATCGCGGTAATTAAAACAATGGGTACATATTCCACTACAACTGCAATGTTTACAGTGTTAACAGAGACGTATCACGTGGTATCTTCACTATACTGTTATAATTTGACACTATCACTATCAAGTACTTTCTTCATTTAGTCGATGTATCTCAATGTGTGTGCATACAAGTAGTTTAGCTCTTCGAACACTGAATTAATTTGATACAATTGTGCAGCGTGGTTGTAAGTATACAAGTACAGAAATCATTCTTAAAGAGTTTGGAAAATTTTGTAAAATGTTTCTGACAAATAGCACATTTCAGAACCATTTAATCTGCACGTATTAAATCATATACTGCAGGTTATGCATAAAATATCCGCAGTACAGAAAGTTAAATAACATCTGAAGTTATTTTTTACTTACATTTATACATCACAGAATGGAGTATAATAGTAATAACGGACAGATATTACAAGAAGCTGAATTCTCAGCTGATAATCTCTCAATTAGTCAGCTCAATCGGCGTAGGAGTAACAACACCACTGCAACCACAACACATTGTGACAACAAAGAAGCTCAAGGGCAGTCGATAGGTGCCGAGACACAAAATGTGAACATCACCCGGTATGTGATATTAAATCCATCAGAAAAGCAATCACAAGAAATGGTATATGATAATACAAGGGATGTAATTATGGGTTGTATAGATGAGTATAGTCTGGAAGTGCCAAATTCCACTAACTCACAGTGTGTGTATCTGAATGTTCCATTAGTGGAAGGTGATTCTTGCATTAGTAAAAATGTAATTGAGTATTCAGATTTCAAGAAAACCACAGAAGAGGAATTATTTCCAGGCAATGATGTTCTATTATCAGAAAATAATATTACACAACTATCTCCACTACATGAATTTAATAGCGGTTTAACAGTAGAGCAACTAGTAGATGAGATGCTGCCTGGAAATAGAATGGAATTCGTATCTGATATTGTTTCTGTAGATGAAGAACTAAATTTTGAATTTAAACACGGTATGTTTGCATCTACAACAGATGTGGATATTCATATAAACGCGAACGCGGACGTAGATGCCAGCGTGGAAGATGTAGAGACGCAAATATACCTAACCCTTGATGCCCACACAGTACCAGAAGTGGTACCAGAGATTGAAGTACCAACTAACAAATATATTGGATGTGCTAATGAGATGTTAGTAGAGACTGTAGACTTGCAAAATTTAAACAATGTACCAACTGCACAAGATAGTACACTCAACTATAGATCAGAAAAAATTGGTGCACCACATGAACTTGGCGTTTGTATAGACGGAGATAATGATGCATTATTCCTGACTACCACATCTGGTATTTCTCAGGCAGAGTTGGTGTATTTAACGATTCCGCTAATGGATGATTCCTACGATACAGGTGATTTAGTTATGGATGAAATAAATGACATTGACAGCATAAGAAATGAAATGGAATATATAGGAAAGGAATGTGAAGACTGTGCAAGCTCAGAAACAGATTCTTTACCAATTCCTTCAACAAGCAAAGGTAAATCTAAGAATCCAACACAAACGAAAAAAGAAAAACAAGAAATGATCGATAAACTGTTCTCTCTGTTGACAAGTGAAAATCCAGCTGATGAACAAGAGCTGACAAACTTATGTTTGCAGTATGAATCCAATATGGGTAAGTAAAAAAAGAATTCTATCAATTGACAACAATGGTAACAGCATTATAAACCTTCAAACTTTGTTAGATAGATTATTTATGCGATTCATCTGGTCCATATTTTCACATCCTAAACTTTGCTGCCATATTGGTTTTGCAATGCTCCCCTGTACAACCAGATTCCTCTGCATTTTCAATTAGCTGTATCTAGAAACATGATGCCACCTGGACTATTCATAGTAACTTTGGCTGAAGTGAATCTCCGAAGACTTCCATTGCTGACTTGGTGGAGAGTATATATCCAGAAGTTTAGTTACTTTAGAGTCTGGTGGTGCCAGTATTCCTACTGAACATGGTTGAAATAAGTATTCAGGGTTTTCTGAATATTGTGGTAATGAAAGAATCAAACGGATGTCTTCTTATGTTGGTGATTGGTATCTGCCCTTCTATTTAACATGTACCTCAAGCCTTAATTCTATTCATAGAATTTGTTATGTGAACTAATTAAGGTGTTTACTGGACTCTGATGTCAAAACCTTCTCCTGAGCTGTAAAAAAAAACAATTTGTAGAAATCCACAACTTACCACAAACGCAAATCCATTTTTCATTGCGACTTCTTTAATTCTGCCATACTTCCTGAAGAATTTTTCGATATCACGTTCCCTAACACGGTATGTGAGTCCTCCTACAAAAACTCGGGTACCCATACTGCAACAAATTGTTAAGGTGATAAATGCATCAATAATGCAGCTTGCAACTCCTTAAATATAGGTCATAAAGATCCCGTTAAATTTGATAATACGTAAAAATATTGTAATTTCGATATTAAGCATCTACTTAACTTACACAGGGTGTATACTGCAACCTATTTTAAAATTTTAGTTTACATAAAAAATTTTTGGTACACTTTTGGAGGTTATCCACCCTTTGCTTGTACTAGGTAAAATAATTGAAGTACTAAAACCTTTCAATTAGACGACGGAGTGGCACAAATATTTTACGCAAAAGATAATGTTTCTGTAAATATCGTACATTCCTTTTAAATTCACCAAACCCATTAGAAAAATTAATTCCCGTATTTTTAAGTCTTTCCCAATCAAAGTTTCAAATCCTTCCGGTAAATCTAGGCGAGCAGACATACACGTTACATACTTTCCTAAAAGTATGTGGGTCAGTAAAAATACACTAAATTAACGTTGAAGTAAAGTTTGGACATAATTAATTAATATACAACGATTCTAAAATAATTTTAAGCCGGCCTCTAAGCGTATTGCTCTCAATGCCCTTCTTAGCGGTAGTCACGTATATTCATTAAACTGATTAGACTTGATGTTTTATAAACAACACGGGAAGCTACATATGTATAGAATAATCTAAGTAGAATCAAATAACTAAAATACAATACTCGCACAGGATACATTTTATCATCATATAAACTGGATCAATAACATGTTTTGCTTAAAATAAATACGCCTTAAAATAACGGTTCGAATTATTTACGAAAAGTAAAGCGTAATGTAAAACTAAATCCTTTCGTAGACGAATTTTTTTACCTTAAAGTATTTTTTTCACTAAACAGCCGAATATTCAACTTTCCTCTCACAATAAACTGTTAACACGCGGCGAAACTGTTCAGAAGGAAATGGCCGACGCTTGTTTGTCCAAAATGGACCTTGTAACCCGCCAATGCCCTTCCGGAAATATCGGCAACTTAAAAATCTACTGTTTAATAGAGATTATAATCGAAAAATTTTCACGGGAAAATGCGAAGGCACTTTAAAACACAGCGAATCTTCTACTACTGCTAACTTTTCCACATCTTCAGTAAAATAACTAATTAGAATTTCGGTTTGAGGCTATGAGAATATATAATATGGCGCTATTTCTGAAATTTTGAATTTTATTTCAAAATTGTCGCTATATGTGTAGTTATAGCGGCATGCTTTTCAAATTATTCGCTGCGTGTATATAACACTTTCTCTATTTAAGCGTTTAAAATTCCAAATAATACTTCAATGTGTTTTTATTAGTTTAAAATTTCTATCCAATGAATATTTTTAAGGATTAAATTCGCCTACACTGGTTCTCCGTCCTAAACATGTCTACTCCGCACTTTTTTTTTACAGTGTACACGCGTACCAATATCTAGTTCTACAATTTTGAGATTCGACATTTTTCTATATTTTGTATGATGCATTTATACAGTAAAACAAACCAGCAAAGAAGCAATTTTACAACTTAAAATAACTATCTTCAGAAATGTTAAGTTAGCATAATTTTCCGTTAGAGTTCCACAATAACTAATTTCTAAACAACGGCGCTGAAGTACTAGGTTTAGTTAAATATAGGAACATTACAAAGCTTATATTGTTTTAGGGTTTTGTAACATTTTGAACGTTGTTACCATTTTGATATTTGAATTTTACAGAAGCGCTGAGCGCACCCAACAGCGAATACCATTGAATGCTACTACTACTAATGAGAATGAACCATTTAAAATTCTAACCAAACTTATAATTAATTTATTATTATTGGACACACTACCTTAACATATAAATAGTATAAAATAAACTCATTTCTAATTTTTTTTTAAATTTTTAAGCCAAGTAATCTAACTCAACAGATTACAAATGATATTTAATAAAAATCTTGAATATTATACAGGTAAATATACAAAATGATAATATTGTACATAAAATATTCTATATTTTTTTTTAGATTTCTTAAATATTTTGCATCATTTTTACAACTAGTATTCATTGTAATTGTAATTCAAGTATGATCAATAGTGACTATGCTATCAATAAATGCATTCGCTATTGAACCAATTTAAGTCTCCGAAATTAAAGAAGAAAAGTGTTTTGAATTAGCAAATTACCCAAAGCTTTTGTTGCTTAGTATTATTTAAAGTATTTTACTTTTTGACAAGTAAGTTTCATGCATCAGTAAATATG
>JABXWE010016870.1:0-11549 GCA_014611495.1 Limonius californicus | reverse complement strand
CGTGTTGTCATTTTTACTCACTACCAGAATCTGGGTCTTCTTACAGTTTAGCTTCATTCCGTATCTGTTACATGTCGCTACTACTCGGTCAATTAGGCTTTGTAGTCCTTCAGCGCTGTCGGCAAGTAACACCGTATCATCCGCGTATCTCAAATTGTTCAACACCTCTCCATTAATAATGATACCTTCCTCCATTCCATTTAAGGCTTCTTTGAAGAGTATTTCTGAGTAAGCGTTAAATAACAGCGGCGACAATATGCATCCTTGTCGTACTTCTCTCTTCACTGAAAATTCTTGCGAGAATTCGTTATCCACGCGAACAGTTGCTTTTTGGTATAGATACAGATTTGTTATGAGGCGTATGTCTTTGTCATCGATTCCGGATTCAATCAAAATTTCAATAAGTTTTTGGTGCTGCACTTTGTCGAATGCGTTTTCAAAGTCTATAAAGCATGCATATACATTGCAATTAATGTCGCGCGCCCTCTGGATGAGAACCTGTATACTAAACAGGGCTTCCCGGGTCCCTAGTCCTTTCCTAAAACCAAATTGGACATCACTAATGTTTTCCTCCAGTTTACTGTATATACGCGCGTGCAAGATGTTCAACAGAATTTTTAAGGCGTGACTCATCAGGCTGATGACTATGTGGTCTACACATTTGTTGGCGTTTTTTTTCTTCGGCAGTGGTATAAAAGTTGACATAAACCAGTCTTTTGGTAGTTGCCCAGTTTCATAAATTTTACTGATTAACTTTGTTAAGAGTTGAAGCTGATTATCCTCTAGCAGTTTGAGTATTTCACCCTGTATTAGATCTGGCCCAGGGGCTTTGTTATTCTTCAGTCGTTTTACTGCTTTTGCTACCTCATCTAGTGTTATTTCTGGGCCCGCATTTCCTTGTATGGTAATGTCTATTTGTTCTTCGTCTCCAAATAATTCTTCCATGTATTCTTTCCATCTACCTAATATTTTGTCATTTTCTATAATCAATTTGTTATCTGAGTCTAGAATAGCATTATTATTTCGTGATTTTTTGATTCCTGCTACTTCTTTGATTTTCTTGTCTAAGTTTAATGTGTCATGTTTTTCTTGTAATGTTTCAATTTCCTTACACTCACTGTTTAACCATAACTCCTTTGCCTTCTTTATCTTTCTATTAATTATTCTGTTTATTTCTTTTTATTTTTCTTCATTTCTATTTCTGAATTGTCTTCTTTTATCCATATATTGTAATATTTCGTCAGTCATCCATTCTTGCCTCTTTATTCTCTTTCCTGGTTTCAACTCGTTTTCTGTCACGGCAATAATAGTGTTCTTCATTTTGTTCCATATATCCTCTATATCTATATCTTCGTCTTCATTGTGTTATTCTGGGATTGCGGCGTTTATTCTGTTATTAAGTTCCTCTTTAACTTTCGTTTTCGTGTTGTGGTCTTTTAGTTTTTGTAAGTCAATTCGTTTTGGTGGTTTCTTTTTCTGAACTCTTTTTAACGATAATTTAATTCGGGCTAACAGGAGGTTATGATCTGAGGGGACATTTGCTCCTGGATATGTTTTGGCTGATTTAATGGCGTTTCGATACCGTTTATTCACCAAAATGTAATCTATCTGATTTCTTATGATTCTTTCGGGACTAAAAGCCGGAGATTTCCACGTGTAGAGTCTTCGGGGTGGTAATTAAATATATGTGTTCATTATTGCAAAAAAACAGGTCAAAATAATTGCTAGAGACTGCAAAATAGGCAACTTTAAGGAAGATAGCAAAAAGAACCAGAAGGGATCACATATCCAATCAACACATTCGAGGTCAATTGCGGGTTAACTCTATTAAAAAGTGGGTTCAAACCAGAATAACAGAGTGGGACGCCCATATGTCCAGAATGGGACAAGTCCGAGTAGTGAAAATATCAAGAGATAAGTCACCGAGAAGGAAAAGAGACGTCGGAAGACCTCAGAAACGATGAAGAGACTGAATGTAATAACCATAATCTGGAAAAAACAGCCATTAGCCTACTGAAGAAGTAAGAAGAAGAGACTTCTACCCTACCGAGTAGGTTGTGAAGTGCCGATTCGCATGACTTTCCTGATTGATTCACGTGTTGATTACGACTGAGAGCATTGGCTTTTATAGCCTTGCTTCGTGTATTATGTCTGTCTACCAGTTTTTCCGTAGTATTTAAACAGAAAGGTATTAAGCTAATTGGTCTGTATTGCTATACTGCTAACAATTGATCAGAAATAAATTCGCGAACAGTATTTTAAACCTTTTAAGAAGAAGAATACAATTGAGTTTCCGTGTAGATTTGTAGTTACATATGGAACTTGTGTTCACCACTATACAGGGTGAAACGAGGCCCATAGCGTAAGAGCGTGTTATTGAAGTCATTAAGAGTCGAAATTGTTTAATAAACATGCGTTTGTATATGCTTCCTACCAAAACTGCTACCATTGAAAGTTGATGTGCTGGCAAGCCAGGCTCACTTTTCCTTAAAACATACAAATGACGTTTCCATCGCAAAAACTGCGAATTGAAATACGATTTGGTGCTACATCTACCTCATTCACCTGATTTAGTTCTGTTCGATGTTTAGTGATGTTATAAAGGCTTTGCATCAAGTTAATTGCTATTTAAACGAGATTTATTGGAAAATAGAAAGAATTTCATAACTACACAAAAGCCCTTCTAATTTATTTCCAGAAAGTTTTAATTGAACCTGGTATTTGATTAAACAAAAGTTTCAAAACATGCGTGTAGAAGATGTTACAGAGAAGTGGTATTCAACTCCCCTCCTCCCTCTGTACCCATAGAGACACTTTTCCACTGAACTTTGTACCCTCAAAAAATTGTTGGTGCATAATTCAAGCTATACATAATTACTATACCATGGGTACATATTCCTTTGCTACTCGGTAGGGACCGCCTGAAATAGAAAACAATGCAAGTTCTCTCTCTGGAAATAAATGGCTTTCATTCATGAAATATGTTTAAAATCTTACGTACCCCTAAAATGTCTTGGGGTACCTCCGGGGTTTGCGTACCCCCTTTGAATAACACTGATATACGTATAATAGAACTATTGTAGTGTTATGGATCTCAGACTGTTGACAGGGGGGTTTTTTTGAAACCATACACATCAAGCAAAGGATTTAGCTAATTGTTAGTTATAAACAAAAACATGGAAGGAAATTGCACGAAATAAAACGACGTGTAGTGATTGCACGAGTGCGAGAGCAATACTAATCAGGATGTGTTTCCATTAATGTTATCTCGTTTCCAGAATTACACGCATTAATTTACTACCACCAATTTCAGATCGCAAACGAGATAATAAATGAGGAATTGTGTTTCACCTAACTTATTAAAAACGTTAGGGGCTTAATTACTAGCAGGAACAATGAAATAACGGGCCGCAAATTCTTTTCCTGGGCATTTCCATTGATACGTGAATTTGCATTTCAGCTGTAAAATGAAACAATGAAAGGGGAAACTTTAAATTAGCTTCGGAAATGGGATTAAAATGAACTCTGGTGTAATACGCATCACGCATTTACTTAATCTAAAGTTGAGGTCGTCCGCCCCGTCTCCATTTTACCTACACTGTAATATTACAAGCTCTAAATTTATGTAACATCCGGAAGTTTTAAAATTAACAATTTAAGGGATTCATGCGTTGGCGTATATTTGCAAATGGAAGTTGGTCCTGGAATTGTGAACATCGTGTCAGCCTAGAATTAACATACATAACATATGGATTAATCAAAGGGGTAATAATTCACTGCATCCGAGGCTTGATAAGGGTTACAACTCGGACGTAAACAACCCTCAAGAGAAGCGCATATTGCCACCCCAAGTTATCACACTAACTACCATCCCCAGATATAATAAACAGCTCCTTAAGGATTCTCTAAGCGAAGATTGCCAGGAAATTTAATCTAAACTTCAAGTACTTCATTATTTCGAATATAAAACTTCTAGTGGTTAATTAATTGGCCCTTAATATTCAAAGAGACTGAAAAAGTCATTAAAAGTGTTTGATGAGTTTGGATTATCTTTGAAGATAAAAGACGCGACGGGGACTTGTATTACTGAAACGTTTCCCTTTAATAACAAATGAGAATTTTTGAAAAGTGTGGGAAAGTCTCAGGAAAATGCTAAGAAGTAAGGCATGGAAAGTGTATCTTACCAGAAATTTAATAAACACCATTTTACGAATATTCTTCTGAAAGAAACTGCGACATAAAAAAGTTTTCCTGGTAATTAAACTGTTAGAAGTGAAAAAGTAATCTCAAGTTTTTTCTATGAATTAAACTTTTATTTTTCTTGTGTTGAAGGTTTTTTCTTCCAATTTCAATCTCCAAATCTAAATTATTATCATATTATGACCCAGGATAGGCCAGTTGCCCCTTCCTCTCCTTAATAATGGTTGACGCAACCCAACATACATATAGAATGGCAACCAAAATCATTTTTTATTTAATTTCAATTAAATTGATCAATGTTGTCTGCTTATTACAATACTAAGTCGAGCAGTCAATTGTATAAAATGTTAAGTAAGATGTTTTCAGAAAGATAGTACCAGAAATTGGCGTTGTCCAACTGAAAGACCACTGCATTCAGAAAAATATTTATACGCCTTGAAATTTTTTTAAGAAACGGAGAGAAATTTGTTTTTTCCATTAGGTGTAGGCTTCGAATGATGAACTAGCAGTGTTAAGAGTCCCCATCTAAGTCATAGAGATCTAAGCACGAATGTGGGTGTTAGAAGAATTCTGAAAGCAAATGTATTTCATCCCTATCACGTTATTTTGGTGCAGGAACTACATAAAAATGACCCTCAGAGAAGATTGTTAATTTGTGAATTATGTATAACAGAATCAATTTTTTTTGGTTTCATTTCTGTAAAATTGGGCATTGCTTAGTGATGAAGCAAAATTCTCAAACAATGGTAAAGTGAATAGGCATAACTCCATTAAGCACAAAAGAACCCTTACTGAATACTAATCACCCATTTTGGTACCAACATGATGATGACTGTCCTGCTAACTACAGTGGATTGTTAAGAATTACTTAAATAATATATGTGGAGGAAATTGGATTGGAAGAGGAGCTGTGCATCCACGGTCTCCAAGAGATTAGGACAGGGACGTCTTAACAGTATTATAGGCCCCTGGCAAAGTAGTGCCATAGACCCCTATTTATACCGCCAAACATAGGAATATAAAAGTAAATGTTTGATCATATTAAACATATATTTATTGGTATTTCCAAGAAAATCACTGTTTACTCATTAAACAATATGCTGTAGAGCAAAAATTAATCAACACAATAATGATAATGATAATTTCAAAACTTTCAACTTATAAATAATACTCAACTGGTAAATCATACAGTTGGAGATGGCATAGTATGAAACTACGATGAATTATTTATTATTAATCAAGTGCTTAACACAAATAAGTGACAGAGAATTGCTTTATAATTGGCCCTAATTTAATGGTTTTTAGGATATCATTTTTTACACATATGTGTGAAAGCCTGTTCAAACGTTGCTACCCCATTGTGCTGCGATAGTGATTTTTCTGTCTGTTTCAGTCTTGAAAACGAATGTTCCCCTGAACAGTCACGCTGAGTGAAATTTCAATATTTGTAAACACACAGATCAAGTTGATAAATATCAACTATGTAGTGCTTGAAATACCCATATTTATTTAGAAAATCACCATAATGAAGATCCTTGTGATACACATTAGCCACTTACACTTATTTTTTACCCCCTCGCAACCAATTGTTTTCAGTTTAGAAAAAGAAAAACAGATTTTCAATCAATGAATAAGCTTTTGCACGGGCGCCACCTTCCAAATCACAGCAGAGTACCAGTTCTCGTGGAAGGCCGAGAAACTAGCAGCTTACGGGAATCAGACTCGCCTTTATTGTGCCTCCCTCCTGTTTAGAAAGCTTGCAAAGTTCATGCACACAAAGATAAAAATACACAAACATAATGTGGTAAATTTCAAGTCAAATATAATTCAACTTCTTTTAGTTTACTGACATGTTACAAAAATTATAACGATTACATGGAAAATGGTAATATTTATGGTTCAATAATACAAGATTTTGTTGGAACGTTCGAACTCAAAAAGCCAGTGCGTGGGAGTTTACAATTTAATACACTTTATGAATACACTTAACCAAAAGAAGAAAGAACAACTGGCGACCGAGAAGTGTTCTACGGCGTTGGGGAAGAGGTCCTGCAAAACAACCCTGTAGGACATGCCCCCACCGACACCGAAGATGGGTGCAATCCATTTCGGAGAAGGGACTCGATCAAGAGAACTCCCCCAGGAGGAACCCTGCCAGTTAACCGGAAAAACGGTACCGAGAGGAAAGTGACTTTCGAGGAAAAGGAATTAGCAAGAAGCTCCCATCCTCATACGAGATCCCAGTCTCTCGGACGGGGAGACCCAAGAAATACGACAACTATTAGTGCAGGTGGATGGAACATGGAGGCGGAGACTATAGAAACAAGGGATCCAAAGAGGAAAAGAGTGGCATCACCACAAATAGATAGGCGAGCTATAACAGATATAGACGATGAACAAGCTTGAACAGTGCTGAAGAAAACAAGGAGGGAATATGAAGCTCAATTGGACTTGCTAAAGAAAATTTTAAACGATGTAGGTAAATTAGGAAAGCTAATCAAAGATAATCCTAAAACTAAAACAGAGATAAAGGAAGTTGGACACCGACTTTGCGGCCGCTCGGAGACGATGAAGACGACAGGCGGACTAATATTGGAAATTGAAGTAATGGAAGAAATCAAAGTTTTAGAATTAAAAAGAGGTGCAAGGGAGCTGGTGAAAAAAAAACAAAAGAAATGGGAACGCAAACGCAAACGTAAACAAGCTCAGGAGAGACAACTTCGCGCTGCCAAAATTGAGCATGCACTTGAAGAAGAACTTGAAGAAACACAATTACAAGAGATAATACAGCTCAACTGGCAGGAGATAGTATACAAGAGATGCAAAATAACTGATGCAGATGTTAAGTTAAGCCAAAACGATGACCTCGTCGTCGTCATAGAAACGAAAGATGACCTAGACAGTAATGAAATAACAAGAATTATGCAAGCATACCTGTAAATTGAAACGGCAATAAGGGAAGAAAACATGACGCCAGGGAAACCGATATGTAGCGTCACCAGGAATGGTCCTATAGCAGAAGACGGTCTTTTGAGAAACCAAACGGAGTAGTATATCTACGTGATCGCGGTAGAAGGGGAGGGCAAGACACCTGCTGATAAAACAGGCATGTGTAAATCCTTCCGAAAAATTAAAGAAATAACTCAAAGAAATGGTAGGGAGAAAATGACATGTTTTACCACCAGAACAATAAACGAAACAATCGTAAGAAAGGTGGTGGAATACACCTACAGAAAAAGGGGCCCGCAGGTTAACATATACTGCAACCAAACGAAAAGGCAAGTAATCAGGGATGACACGAAAGAGGGCAACCAAGAGATGAAGACTACTAGGAAACGCAAGGCTAAGAACACTGACACAATAATTCTGAAGCCGAGGACTGGTAGCTCCTATGCGGAGATAATTAAGGAAATGAAAAGCCAGGTCGACACTACAGACATAACGGTGAATAGGGCGATGGGAACATGCAACTGAAAATAAAGGGGAAGAGAGAAGAGTCTACAAAGGCGTTTGAAAAATAATTGTCCGAAAGATGGAAAATATGGCGTAAACGGAGGTGAAGCAGAGAAATCAAACAGTCATACTCCTAGATGTCGACGACACGATAACGGAAAGAGAAATAAGGGAGGTGCTACATAAAGAAATAAACGAACATATAGGAACCGGAGCTGTTAGACTATCCAACAGAGCAAATAAAAATGGCGTAAAACAGGCCTTTATAACGATACGGCAAAGTGCAGCAAGACAATTAATATCAAGAAAAAAATAGGCGTAGAGTGGCACAGATGGAGGGTGAAGAAACTGGATACACCACCAAGATCATACAGATGCCAAGGGGTGGGGCATATAGCAAGTCAGTGCAAAATAAATGAAGGCAGAGAGGTATGCCACAAATGCGGGGAACCTGGCCACAAAATGAACGGATGTAAAAATACCCGCGCCTGCTACCTCTGCAAGGTAGAGGGGCACAAAGCTGAGTCGATGAATTGTCCGGTGTACAAAAGCATGGTGCAGGAGATGAGGATGAAGGGCGCCCCCTCAAAAAATATATAATGAAAATACTACAAGCTAACCTAAACAGGGACAAAAGGGTGATGGATCTGTTTAGACATAACTAAGCTACAAGAGATGTAGATATCGCCCTTATATTGCAGCCGAACCAAAGGATGATAAAAAGCAGAGGAAAGTGGCTGCCAGATACAAATGGGGACACAGCTATATCTACGTCTAATAACAGACAAAAATGTTCAAATACGGGACGACGAGATGGATTCGTGTGGATGGAAAACAACGTGATAGCGATATACTCGTGCTATTTATCCCTTAATGTAACAAACGATCGCTTCGAGCAATACATAGTCGAGCTAGGGCAAAACATCCAACATAACAAGAAAACTATCATTGAAGGTGACTTCAATGCTAAGGCGTATATATGAGGTTCCCCAGTAGAAGATCAGAAGGGCAGAATGCTGGCGGAGTGGATGGATGAGCACAATTACTGTGTGCTGAACCAGGGCAGCACGCCAACCTTTGAACGCCGGGGCAACCATTCTTATATCGACGTAACAATGCGCTCTTCGAATATGGTTAAAAAAGTAAAGGAATGTTATGTAGCGGAAGAGGAAAATCTCAGTGACCATCGAAACATCTACATAGAAGTCACAGATGCGCCAGTAAAGGATACACAACTTAATAGCGATAGGAAAGGCTGGTACTACGAAAAGGAACTGGAAGAACAATTAATTTCCAGAATTAAGAAAGAAACAACGCGCGATAGCTATAGGCATACGCCGGGCAAACTTATGGAGATCATTGAGAAGGCATGCAATAGTACTTTCCGCAGCAAAGGATTAAATACCACAAGAAGGCCGCCCTACTGGTGGAACGTCGAGATCGCGGAACTAAGGCGCGAATGCTTGAGAGCCAAGAGGGCTACAATAAGAATCAACGGCAGCCGACAGGTAGAAGCAGACCAAAAGAGGGAGGCGTACGAGAGGTACAAGGATAAAAGACTGGTCCTTAAGAAAGCCACTAACAGCGCAAAAAAGAAGGCATGGTTGAAATTATGTGAGGAAATACACGAAGACCTGTGTGGTACCGGCTATAATATAGTTGCCGGAAAGATGGGAATACGAACGCTGATAACCCTGACAGACGGAGAACAAATAAAGGTAGCGCGGGAGCTCTTCCCTAAGCACAAAGAAGAGATACAGCCAACAATAGAGGTAGATTCCGAGGAAATACCCATGTGTACAACGGAGGAAGTAAGGAAGCCGGGAGAAGGATAAAGTCAGGGAAGGCAGCGGGACCGGATGGGATACCTCCAGAGGTGGCCAAGGCAACAGCGGAGAGAGAGCCGGGGATGTACGGCAGGGTAGTTAATGGGCTACTACAAAAAGGATTTTTCCCTACTGAATGGAAATCAGGAAGGCTCACCCTCATCGGCAAACCAGTCAAACGAGGCCAGAAGAAGAACTACCGACCCTTGTGCTTATTAATCGTGATGGGCAAGCTCTTGGAGCAGATAATAAGCAGACGACTGCTCATGGAGATTGAGAGAAAGGGCGGGTTGGACGGGAAGCAGTATGGATTTAGAGAAGGAAGAGCGACTGTGGACGCCATTCAAAGGGTACAGAGGAAGCAAACCGGAAACAGCCAAATAAATATACAGTGCTAGTAACACTTGATGTACGAAATGCTTTCAACTCTGTCCCTTGGAAGGGAATCATAGACGAGCTCAGGGAAAGACAAATATCCCCGTACCTGATAAGGATAATCTGTAATTATCTACAAAGTAGAAGAATACAGGTGGGAGAAAGCCTAAGCATGAACATGGCATGTGGTGTACCCCAGGGTTCTATATTGGGCCCAATACTATGGAACATGTACTATGATAAGGTACTAAAGATTAAAACGCCCAAAGACACCGCGCTCGTTGGATATGCAGATGACCTGGTACTGGTGGCGTGTGGCAACGACAGGGTAGAGATCGAGGAAATCATAGAATGGGCAATAAGCAGGATTGAAAGATGAATGGAGAAAAAAATCTAGAACTGGCCCCGCATAAGACGGAGATGATAATATAATATATAATATAATGCAGGGAAAAATACTCTAAAATCTGTTAAGGTTAAAATGGGCGATGTAGAAAAAACCAGTCTGCGCAGCCTAAAGTATTTGGGTATAACATTTGAAAGAAACATGAACATGGGCTACCACATAGAAGAGGTAACCAAAAAGGCCGAAGGGACAGCGTTAAAATTGGGTCGACTAATGCTTAACGTTGGTGGAGCCACAGGAGAGCGGTGTGCTCGGTAGTGAATGCTTTATGGTGCGCTGATATGGAACGTCATACGAGCAAATAAATACAAGAAGAAGGTGAGAGGTGGAGAAGGTGCAGAGGAAATAGCCATAAGAGTGGCTACTGCGTACCGGACGGTGTCAACGAAGGAGATACAAGTGGTTGCCGGAACGATCCCCATCCACCTGCTAGCGTTACAGCGGATGTACACAAACGGGGCAAATAAAAGGGCACAGAGGACGCTGACCAGAGAGCAAACGTTCCGAAGATGGGAGGAAGAATGGGCCCAAGAAGGGACAACTGCTGCGTGGACTAGAAAAATAATACCCACCGTGAGACCTTGGGTGACGCGAAATACGAAACGATAACTTGATTAGCAGAAGAGCGGCGACACAACTCGACATTCAAAAGAAAACACGTTAGTTCACTCCCAAAGCCTAGCGTCCGCAGAACTTCCCCTCGCCGCAAAACATTCACCCAAGCCTAATGTGTTCTGGAACAAATTCTTACACGTGCGACTTCCGGGAATCGACATTTCCGAGAATTGTTTTGGGCCGGCATAATCGAGACTACACAAGTACTTCTAGCGGAACAAAGGAACAGTCAGAGGCTCTGCCAAAGTGACCTCCCATAATTCAATCTTTAAAAAAATAATAAAATAGAAATCAACTTAAGAACGGCAATTAAAATATAATTTTGATTTCTATGAAGCGGCATAGGTCCCGGGTGGCGCACATTCGTCGCCCGTTCATGTACGATCAGGAGAGTTAAGGTGGCGTGGTCCCCGGTCAGTACTTGGATGGGTGACCCGAAGGTTGCGTTAATGCGGCGCCTCTCTCCCACGAGGATTGATCACTATGGGAGAGTAGATCAACAACCCCCCTTATGGGCGAGGCCCTTGCCCAACAATGGGATGATGCGGGCTAATAAAAAAAAAAAAAATGAAGCGGCAAAACTTAACCAACATAACATCCTTTTTTTCCATTATTTTCCACAGCTTCTCTCTATTTACACCATAGAAGGCTTTGATATAGTCGATAAATACAAT
>JABXWE010016868.1:0-16138 GCA_014611495.1 Limonius californicus | reverse complement strand
TCTACTCCAGAGAAGATTTACTAGGCAGAATACCTCGCTGGTTTGCCATTGCCTTGCGAGGGAGTACGGCCGGTAAAAATCCGGTAGTGGGAATTGAACACAAAACCTTCCGCATAGAAGTCTAACGCGCTAACCTCTAGCCCACGGCCACCTAATACAAAAAAATTATAAAGTGAGATTTACAATTTTAAACTGTCCTACGCTTTGAAAGTATTATTCATTGATGCCAGTTGCGAGCTTATTAATATATCAACATCACATTTGTAGTAAAAAAGTGGGAAAGAGGTATGCGTTGTACACCTGTTTTCGTTAAAAATACGAACTAGTTATGTTATCATCAACCGATTATATTCCTATTATGGATAGTAAACAATAATATTTTCTTACTTAAATGTTTTTTTTTTAGATTTTAATACGGTTTAACACTGTAAATAAGCGAACAAAATGTGAATTAAAAACTGTATAATAATTATATAAGGTGATTCAGGCTATACTAATTTTTCCTTAACGAGTTTATTATTAGGAATTGATTAACTATTTATGGTATGCATAATATGTTTCGAAGGATGCTCTATAACAATGCGTAGTCAGTTTTTCGATTGAACGTCAAAGATGCGATATGATACACGATAATCAAACTTCCACATTCACATGATAGGCAGAAACAACATTTTGTGTCAACAGGTCAAAATCCCTTGATAATTGTTTTTACGTTTTTTTCCCAGTGATAAGTTTTTATTTCTCTCTTTGAAAATAAGTGCTAATATTATAATTAGAGCTAGGATAGTTAGGCAAAATAAAATCTCGAAAAAGGAATGCAAAAAAGCAAAAAAAGATATAAAAAGGCAGTAAAAATGTAAAAATAAAGTGAAAAAAGGCAAAAAAGAAAAAAAGGCTAAATTACCAAAAAGACGGGAAAAAATAAAAAACTGCAAAATCTGAAGAATACTTGAGAAAATTAAAAGAAACGGCGTTAACGTTAACACTTTCGAAAATTGTGACACATTGGCTGATTCAATAGTAAACTTTCTATTGACAATACCTACTGGTCCCTCATTAAAATAAATCTCAAGAAAATAATCCTTCTGAGAAATTTTCAGTCGGTAGCAATAAAGGGTAAAACCCACTAAGCCTCTATCCTTAAGTGCTGTGGGAATAATACTTTCTACAATCTATTTCAGAAATTTAAAATGTGCATTTTTCTTGGAATATTGCTAGTACAAATTTCTTTTAAATAAAATTTAATAACTAGATTTCTTAAAATTTATATTTAATATAGCATAAAAGGCAAGAAAAATAGGAAATTCCTCAAAAAAGGTAGATTCCATAAAAAGAAGCAAGAAAGGCAAAATAAAATTAGAATTTTTGAATTGCACGCATTCTAAAACGGATGTAAAATTGAGTCTGCCTTTAATCCATCCATTTATTAAAAAAGGCAATTTGCCTAACTATACTAGCTCTAATTATAATAAAATGAAGCATTAAAACTTCTCTGTTTTGTCTTCTGACTAGTAATTTTTAATGTACAGAGTTATTCAGTTAAGAGTAGGAGCCTGACAAGGCAAATGCAACACAAAATGCACATAATCGAATATACCGAAAATGTGTACGGAGAACACGTTTACTGTATGCAATGTAAGTAAAGCTATTTTTAGAACATTAATGGTCAGGAAATCAGGCAACATGGCGGATGCAGTAATGTGCGTGAGATGGTATGGAAACTGTACAAAAAATATACAGTGGTCGCAATAATGTTAGCAGAATGAAAGGAGTCACTAAGGTACGCGATATGAAAAAAAATATATACACTTAAAGCAACGTAGACAAACTTTAAAAGGAGCGATCGACCTGATATTTCGTGGAGAGTAATATACTTGAATAACCTTTTGTCTAACTGCAGTATTTCTAGTGGACGCAATAAGACTGGGTTATGAAAGGACGCAATATTGATAGCAGGATTTATATATATATATATATATATCTAGTTAGCCTGAAAAGTTTTTAGCAAAGAAAACTGAATATGGTTGCATTGGTTAGAACTATGATGTTTTATAAATAAATTGTCAAAGTTTGACAACCTTAAGTTGAACGGTAGTCAAACTGTGAATATTTGAAAACAGCATGTCTGAGAAGATAGAATTTGAAAAAATCGAGTTTCGGTCAGTTAGTAAGTATTTATTTTTGAAAGGGTTATCGGGGAAAGAAATTTTTGCTGATATGATAGAAATCCAATTTCTGCGACCACTCCGGAGAACATTGATTCTGTCCATGATATGATTTTAGAAAATCGACGTATTGGGATTAAGAATATAGCAGAAGCATTGCACATTTCCTATGAACGTGTTTGTGTCACATCATTCATCACGACTTGGGTATGAGAGAGCTTTCGGCCAAATGGATTCCAAGATGCTAGGACGTTGATCAGAAACGTGTTCGATTGACAACGTCAAACGAAATCTGCCGCCGTTTTGCAGAAGATTTCTCAAACTTTTTGGATCGGCTTGTTACTATGGACGCAACGTGGATCCATCACTATGACCCAGAGACTAAAGAGCAATCCAAACAGTGGAAGCATGTTGGTTCTCCACGACCCAAACAATTACGTGTTCAAAACTCGGCTGGCAAGATTCTTGTTTCAGTATTCTGGGACGAAGATGGGATAATTCTGATAGTTTATTTGGAACGGGGTAGAACTATTACGCGAGCATAGTATACTGATTTGCTAACTAAATTACGTAAGAATATTGTGAAAAAACGCCACGGAAAGCTTGCCAGATGTGTGGTCTTTTAGCAAAACAACGTTCCTGCTTACAAGTCGTTGATTGCACAGCAAAAATTGGTAAAATTGGTAAAATTGGTTTTGAATTGGTTGACTACCCGCCCTATTCTCCAGATTTAGCACCGCCAGACTATTAATTACAAAGCCACTGAGCATTGCTAATGATGCGTAGCACTTTGTTTTGCAGCACCTGTAGTTTATTTAGATTAGTTTTTGAAGTTGCACTCCACACACTGCTTCCGTAAGTGATAATGGGTCTAATTATAGATGTATAAATTAGGGTCCCACATTGTATTTTAAGTGTAGATTTCTTGTTTAGAATTGGATATAGCATGGCCAGCCTAGCGTATGCT
This sequence comes from Limonius californicus, assembly GCA_014611495.1. NCBI lineage: Eukaryota > Metazoa > Arthropoda > Insecta > Coleoptera > Elateridae > Limonius > Limonius californicus. The sequence goes on along the minus strand of JABXWE010016868.1, from coordinate 13,006 downwards.
TCTGATAATTTTTTATTAACATGATAACGCCACGTCAATCTTCGATCAAGATATAATCCCAGGTACCGCACGGCGCTGTCTTTCGGGTTCCAAGAGTGGGGGTGTTGTTAATTAGGATGTTTGGAGTGTCTGCAGGTCGACGAAGAGTTTGCTTGCCGCATCGTTTATTTTATATCAAAATCCTGTGTGATAATCGCTGTATCATCTGCATACATCGCCAACTCTGCGTTAGATAAAGATATTAAACAATACAGGACCTAATATTGATCCTTGTGGAACGCCAGCATTGATGTGACGTATTGAAGATGTAAATGAGTTTATTTCCACTTGAAAGGATCTTTCTGTTAAAAAGGATTTGATGATGAGTAGTAACTACGGAAGGATGTGGATAGTTGACATTTTAAATAGTAGGCCGTTCGTCCAGACGTGGTCGAAGGCTTGGGCCACATCAATAAAGGTTATTAGTGTATTCATTTTGTGTTCGTAGCCTCTTTCTATTATTTCCGTAATTCGCAATATTTGATAGGTAGTGGAGTGCGTGCTTTTAAATCCAAACTGAAATTGGGGAAGAATATTGTTCTCCTCTATAAATTTATTTAGGCGGGAGTGAATGATTCGTTCAAAAAGTTTGGAAACAGTTGACAGCAAGGTAATAGGCCTGTAGTTCACCGGATTGGTATGTGCTTTTCCTGGTTTGGGAAACCTTAGTATAATAAAATTGCTCGCTTCCATGTGGTGGGAAAGTATCCAATTCTCAGGCACGCGTTGAATATTGCTGTCAGGTAGGCTATTGTTTTATTCGGTAGATGTTTGAGAAGTATATTTGGGATCATGTCTATTCCGGGCGCCTTCTTTGTTTTCAGTTTTGTAATATATTGATGTATTTCTGATGGAGAGACGGGTTCTGTGAGTATTATGTCATTCGAATTGATGTTATTGATTTCTTGTTCAATATGTTGAACATGTTCTGTGTTATTTCCCTCATACCTAGTGGTGAATGTTTGGTCCAATTGTTGGGCAAAAACTTCGCATTTGTCGTTATCTTCTGGATATGTGTGATCTTCCGTTTTGAGTGTTGGGATGATCATGGGATGCTTAAGGATTCTCTTCGTAGCTCTCCACATATTTGGATCTCCAGGATTGAGGTTTTCTATATAATGGTTGTAAGAGTCAATTCTGAATTTATCTAGCTCATCTCTTACTAATCTAATCAGCACATTGAGGCGAGCCTTAACCACTGGATCTCGGGTATTTTGCCATAATCTTCGAGTTGCATGCTTTTCTCTGATGATATTTAGTATATGAGCTGGTGGATTCACATGATTTTGTGGTCTAAGCCGTCTGATGGTGATAGTCGCTTGGTGTATTGCTTCGGTGGTTGCTTCCGTAAAGGTTTTTACCGCTGTATCAATATTTTCTTTGGTAATTAGGTTAGTTGGACAGGTTAGAAGAGTGTTCATTGAAGTTCGAAATATGTCCCAGTCGACTGGACCTTCTATTAACATGGGAAGTTTGGGGTAATTGCGGGGAGAATAACTTAGGGTGCATACGATAGGTAAATGGTCCGAATCGAGTTATATTAGGACTGTCTGGTGTATTGGTAGAGTCAGGTTTTTATGTAGGATTATATCTAGAATATCGGAGAGTTGATTGGTTCGATATGGAAAATATGTATGTTCTGCGGGTGCTGAGATATGTAATGCCAGTTGCGCGGTAATATTGTTGAGTTTAACACCATTGGGGTTAGTTTTCCTGCAGCTCCAGTTGGTGTGCTTGCAGTTGAGATCTCCTATCAGCAATGTAGGCTCTGGACTTTCAAAGATAGTTATGAGTTCATTTAGCATGAGTTGTTTGTTAGGGGGCTTGCATGCACTAACAATTTTGATTGAAATGTTGTTTTACATAATTAATTTAATTGCTACTGCTTCTAGGTGGTGGACATTTGCTAGATCAATTGGTGTTGATACTAGGTTCTTTTGTAAGATTATAGCAGATCCTCCCCATCCAATGGCTGCTTCTCTGTCTTTGCTATAGATTTTACAGCCCGGTATAGTAAATTTTTCATTGATAATTAGGTGAGTTTCTGTAATGCACGCTATACCTATATCATGCCTAGCGATAAACGATATGAATATTGATCTCTGAATTTTTAATCCATTGGCGTTCCAATTTAACAGGGTTAACTTTTGTATAGCATTTTGATTATTTACCGCCATTTTGGAATAGCATAGGTATTAGTGACATAATGAAGTTTTTGATTTATTCAATATATGGAGAAATCAGTGCAAGAATCGTTTGGAAAATTTGTGAAGTAGATGATTCTGAGATATTCCGATCTTAATTGTTGTTATTTGTTTGGGGGGCATTAGGGTTGTTGTTATTATTAGTTACATTGTTGGCATACCAAGGGTTGGAAGTAAGGTTCCCAGTTATATTGGCATTGGGATTAGTGGGCCCAATTATGCGTGGATAAGTTTTATTGCTAAGTATTTTGATATAAGGGCAACTCCTATAATTAGCCGTGTGTCCTCCTCCACAGTTAACACATGCAGGTTTAGTTTCCGCAAGTTTTTTACATTCACGGTAGTGATGGTGTTCTGTGCATTTAACGCACCGTAGGGGTAAATGGCAATAGTTTTCCGTATGCCCTAAGCGCTGACAGTTGGTCCATTGTGGAGTATCGGAGTTTTTACGCCGGGGTTCAACTGATACTACTGATGTAGTCAGCTTTGATTTCTGATATTCGCTTAATATTACGTACTTGTTTTGCGTTATATACCTAATATGTCTACTAAAAAATTTTTAGATATAATTGAATTTTTACTACCACGGTTAATTCGCAACTCTGGTTTATAATTTTCATGAATGTACGGTTGCTGGCAATCTAACCCCAAAGTGCTAGCATAGATGCTTAATTAGCTTATGTATAGCACAATACTTTTAAATTAACAGTCTCTCTTGTGAAGGCTTCTCAATACCTTGATTTTTTGTCAATTTGATTTGTGGACATTGAATTGCAAGGCATTAAGTTACGTGTCTAATTTTCATTTCGGAATTCGGATCGTGTCACAAACATTTCACTCCACGTCTTGTTTTTGTATCTTGGCTGGTTAAATTGTATTAAATTCTGGTTTTGTATCTTCTGAATTATAAGCGTTAGATACACACAAATGAGAAATCGAAAATTTTCGCAATCACAATACAGTACTATATTAGGAGTATTTTACATACAATAGCATGACTAATTAAACTTTTGAGTAATTCTCTTAAGGAAACAAGTATTTGAAGCATAAATAGCAACGCCGGATGTATCTGGCTGTAACTACTTTCTTGCTCATTTGTTTGTATCAGTTTCGTAAATTATTTATGCTGTTTCATGTAATATAACCTCTTCATGTTTGTGTTTCTCAAACGAAATTGTTTTGTTTTCTTTTCAGAATTTACCCTTGAAACAGACCGAACTTATCATGACCCAACTAATATCAAAATATTATACGTTAAATATAAAGCTACTGATTAAGTTAATACGAAATTTGCACAATACTGATAACAACATTTATTAAATTACATTATAACGTAATAATTATAGACACATTTAGTTAGGTAAATATAACAATATTAATCGCAGGCGCTAAAAACTGTAATATCTTAGTCGAGTTTGGATAGAATAGCAATATAAATATAAAGTAATTGCTACGCAATTGTAATATTTCTAAGAAGTCTGTTCAATCCATTCGGAAATTTGATCCCTTATTCGTTTTCTTAGGTCTATTAATTCCTCGGGGTCATCGGGTCTTTCGCTTATATCAATACAATGAGAACCTGGAATATATTAAATTAAAAAGAATATCATAGGTATAATAGAGACATTAAGTAGGTAATGTTCTGCACCACAAGAAGTTAATAGTTTATTATTACTTATTATTTTTGTAGAATATACGTAGCTTTACCTTCAAACACCAAAACAGGAGCTTCTGGAGTGTAATCTTCCATAACTGCTAAATCTTTCCAAGGATCGTGCGTGCCTTGAACCGTCACAACCTTCGTGACCTTGGGTTTCTTGCCTCCATATCTGCGAGTAACTCTTTCCGTTCCTTTAACTAAAACTTCTTCTGTTACCCTAAAAATATAGCGTTGCAATATTATGCATTATTGACTAACAAATAAAATTTACATTCCCCCAAAACTTTGTACACATCCTTCTACAGCATCATGAACATTTAAATCCATTCTGAATGGATGGCGAGGATTGGTTCTGTTTAATGTAGTAAAGGTTCCCATTTCTGTGCACGTTTGATAGCCCCAAGCTATGCCTGTGTAAAACAGTATATTTAAGGTGTTGAATGGTATTGGTAAACGATTTTATTTCGTGGCAAGATAACGTACCATTTCGAGCGTCTTCTGTTGATTCTTCTTCGACACCTTCTTCTTCTGATTCGCTGTCATCATATTCTGGACATTTCCCCTGATCTTTGGATTTAAGCGTCATTAAATTAGCCAGTCTTTGAAATGGTTCCGTGTCGTCAGTATCCATAGAAAGTACTAGACAGCTTATATCTTCGTAATGAAGAGGATCGTGCATGACGTCTAGAATATTTGTATATTGTTGAAGAATGTCATACGTGCTCATTTCGTCTACATCACCGCACTTCCAGTTTCTGCAATATTATTAGATATTAATTGTTTGATTTTAACTATGATTAACTGATTCGAAAGGAAAAATATGCTATTGTCTGTTTATTCGGAAGAAGCCAATGACTTAGAAAATCCAAATTAATATCACTGTGTTTGTTGAAAGTCAGTTGTAAAAATATATTTACTGTTTTTGGTTTTGTTCTTTTTGTATAGTAATCTGAGCGTTTACTAGTACTAGGACTTGAAATGTAATAGTCATATTTTGAGGCATAATAGAAGGTAAAGACAATAGTGCGTACTGTATAATACCTCAAAGCATTCCGTACTCTTTTTCGTCCTTCTGTAGTTCCCATTAGATCTTCAGTGTCTATGAATCCCGCCCGTATGGTATCGATACATTTTGAGCTTACATTGGCGTAAACATCGTTAACAACTTCGTAAAATTCTAAAACAGCCATCGGTATGTAAGTTGGGTTATTAATCTATTATTAAGATCAAACCTGGATAATCAAGTCCAACGCCCAAAGGAGCACTCGAAGCATAAGCTATATCGACAAGGTGAGCAAATCTTAATCGCATCCAAGTAACCAACATTCCGGGATAAGAACAACCATGAATGACTACCTTGCTGTTCTCCGTCCCCGGCGAAATTGCTTTAAAATGTTCAATAAAATAAGCTATATCTTCTAGGGCTTGTTCAATTTGGAGATATTGGAGATTTTCCGTCGAAAAATTGCTGGAAATCAATTAGTTTTGTAACGTAACAATACGTAATAGAACTTTCTATAGACATACGTGCCAAATGGTAAACTTTTTCCATAGTATCGATGTTCAGTCTCCACAAGCATTCCTTTGTGTTTTTCTGCGAGTTTCTGAAGTTGCCCCGAAACAAAATCTGAGCCGGAAATAGTCCATTCTCCACCGACCTCAATAAATATTGGGTTTCCCGGTTTAAAGTACCTATCGCTGACTTTATACCTCTGAAATTAAGAAATAATTTAAAAGGTGTGTAAGCAGACTAAAATATTTTACCATTTGCCAAGTTCTATTATCAAAAAGATTGAAGTGGTCTAAAGGAACTTCCAACCACCTGTCAGGAAAGAGCTCATCAAGAGATGAATACATTTCCGACGTTGACATGTCCTCCGTAGCTTCAAAATAGTTGTCGGACGCAATAAGGGTTGCCTGAAAATAATAGAGCTTAGTGTGTTTTTACGTTTAATTTCAATTCTTTAAGGAATTAACTTACATAAGAAGCTGCAGCACATATAAATAAAAAGAGCTTCATAGTTCTTGTGTATAGTTGAATATAATTTCATGAACTAAAATACTAATGGGAATGGTTTATTGTGATAGCATTTGATAAATACGTATTATATAAATAATATAGATTATCATACAACATGTTAATTAAAATTATCTGGTAAGATAAATTGAAACTGTTTATGACTTATAACTCCTTCGGCGAAGTAATTAAAAATATCAAATGATTTAAATTTCAACAAAATCTTTATAATAAAGGAGTATAATAGACAGTTAGCATTTTATGTATTTGATTTGCATTTAATTTGATATCCTAGAAAATATACTAAGAGATGCTGTGTGCTTATCTCCTTTTTCCTTTGTTGCCTTCATTGAATAAATAATATTCAGCAAAAATTAAAAAAAAATGGGACATTTAATTTTACCTATTTAGATGCCTGTAAATGTATTACATTTGCTTTGACATATTTTCTGCCAAGGCACTACTACAGAATTACATCGTAGAATAAACTGATGGCAAACATATCTTGTAATAGTTTTGTGGCTTGTTCTATATGGGCCAATGTAATAATTTGTTGGGTTAATAAAATTCCCTAAACAATTTTATTTTTACTGGCGCCTTAAAAAGTTGTTATTTTATTGTGTATTTGTTTAGGTAATGTCTTCTAGCTTTCATTCGAAATCAAGTAGCTTGGTATCACAATTTCCTCTTTTAAAATAATGTAGTAATTATTATTATAGTACGACCTTAGCCATTACGAAATTAAAAGGTAACAATTCTTGTGACGCAAGATATCAATATTACGAGAAATTAACTTGTACAAGTTTGACTAGCCACGGTGTTTTATATGAATTGCAATCTGGGGCCCTAGCGGTCCCATAATCCTCGTGCTATGCAGTTCTCACGGTTGTCGCAATGATATAGATGGATGGTGTTCCTCTCCTATGGTGCTTATGCCAATTCGTGTAAAAGTGGCTTCATCTGCTCATAAAATATTATTTACAAATCTTCATCATTCTTTATGATCTTGGGAACAGTAGTTTTTGATGCACCAACAACTCTAGAAGCAGCACGCACACTAATACTTGGCTCTTCAGTTACCATATCAAGAGCCTCCTCTTCTAAGTTATTGTCTCTAACAGTTCTTGGTCGACCTCTATCCCAATTTTGAACAGGAAGGATATGTTCAGTTTCTCGAAATCTGTGAATTGCAGTTCGAATTACTACGTGGCTTGGATGTCTTCTATTACGAAATCGCTGAGCGTAAACCCTAGCAGCGCCTCATTGCAGTTTTCCTCACATTGCGCAAGAATCGAAATCATATCCACCTACTCGTTTATACCATACGCCATAATGATGGTCAAGACACAAGTGAACTCGATAGCATGAACTAAAGGCGAATTTAATGCAGAATTCGTAATATCAATTCAAAATTGATTTACTTGACACACGTGTCAAAACGCAAACAACAAATTTTCGAAATTTGTGTACAGTACCCCTGCACCTGCACCATTGTTGTCAAATTGTACTTTTACCAAAAGTATGATTTCTAACAGTTTCCTCATTAAGCAAATACATTTTTTACTTAATTTCTTACAACCATGTGGATAAAATTCTGCACTAAAGGTATGAACTTTAACACCATCATACAAAAATCGTACAAAAACTAAGCTGTGGAGCAATTATTTTCTTGCAGTTTTAACTTAAAGAAAAAAGTTTACCCGAAGTTTTTTAGGCAATCTAGGAACACCCTGTATATATATGTATATGTTCTGGAGCGACTATTACTCTGCATATTAAATCAAGATCTGGCACCAGAAGACTGGATGCCGCACTGTTAATTTGGATTTAAAGGACTACTATACCAGAGACTCACAGGATCATTCATGTCATTAATGAAGCACATGAAAACAAAGAATTTTACACATTATTCTTTTTATACGTTAGCCAAGCCTTGATAGGGTTCCGCATGAAGGTCTATTATTCAAAATAAAGCATTATTTGCCTCTACATTACTTCAAAATGCGGAAAATATACACGATCATGTATTTGAAACAAAATAAACCAAGAAGTATCAGAAAAATGTGTCATTAAAGCGGAACGTCTCCAGGGCAGTGTTATAGGACCACTTCTGTACGTGCTGTATACATCTAACATACCGACACAATAACCGGAAAGTTCCCGGACAACTAGGGCCCAACAATAGCCGCCAAAAATTATAAAATCACCTAGATGCACTGCAGATCTGGTTAGAGATGTGGAAAATTAAAATAAATGTAACCAAATCTCAGCAACTAACCTTCACATTCAGGAAGAATCACTGTCCGTCAATTTGCATAGAGATACTACAATCCGGCACAGCTAAGTATTTAGGAACCTAGAAAGAATATATAAATTTAAAAGCGAAAAAATGTAGACTTGAAAATAAAATATATGTACTGGTTATTTCTAAGGAAGTCAAACAAATAATTAGAGAACTTACACAGAACTGTCAGCAAACCTATATGGGCGTACTGACTAAAGCTTTGCGAAGGTGCAAGTAAAAGCAATATAACTGTAATCCAACGATATTAATTTCAAATATTACGAATGATCACAAATGCACCTTGGTACGTCACAAACCAAACTCAACAGGAGGTGCAGAATGAGCCCTATCTCAAGGATATCCTTAGGGAAAGGCGTACTAACCACCATGAGAAACTAGGAAGCCATAATAACATCCTCCAACATCCAATACTAGAAGAACGCAATGGCAGATGCTGGCCAACTGACCTAATGAATGGTCGAAGAGAACTGCTTCCATGGAAGGGACCTTATTCAGTCATAGTACTGCAGTTAATATCTCATCAGCTCATAGAATTGTAAATTCTAATTGCTAGTAAACCTCTGTAAAAAAGTATCAAAATAATGTGATTCCATCTTTCAATTCATTTGAAATATGCAAAAATAAGGTTTTACGCCAAAATCAGATCATATTTTAGTTGTTAAGTGTAAATTATATTTACCGTGAGATCTAAACTCTTAAAGAAAATGACCTGCTCAAATAAAATTGTTTAAAACGCTATACATTTCCCTTATTTACCATCAGTCATTAAAGATAAAATAGTTTCTTATATTCATTCATTCAATATAGAATGCACTCCCAAGTTACTTCTATCAATACATTTTTAATAGGGGCACTATAAATTCAATTTCAAAATGTATTATTTTTACTATAAAAATGTTCAACAATGTGATAAGATTGGAAAATTAATTATTACAATCTCTTCAATAATTACATGTTTTGAATTTAGTTATCAAACATATTTCACATTTTGTTTACCAAAATTATGTTGTTATTTTTGACAAGTTCAAACGTGTCATGATGTAACTGTTATCAGTAAACACCAAATAATATAATTATTACATAACTAATAGTACATAATACGTAAACCAATGAATGATGTATGTTTATTGCTTAATTAAACAGTTCGAATTTAATTTCAGTTTTTATTGCAAGGAAAAAACGTGTTGTATATTACATATATAAGCACCCGAACTTGGTATAAAACAGGATACAAATAATTTTACATCTAAGAAATCTATGCTATCGATTTAGAGATTACGTCTCTACTTTTAAAGTCTAGTAGTGGATCATAGACTTTTTAGTTAGGTGGGCACAATGTGTACCTGGAAGTAATTACTAGAACCAGTGAAAAATCATTTTACTATATGTATTTCTTAGGTGAATTTTATGATTAATCATGAATATTAGGGAATTGTAGACCGTGTACGATTACCGGCATAAATTAAAACAGGCGCTTCTGAGGTGTAACCGTCCAAAACTGTTAATTGTTTCCAAGGATCATGTGTGCTTTGGTCACTTTTGATTTTTTGCCTCCATATTTATGCGGAACACTTGCAGTTCCTTTTACTAAAATTTCTTCAGTAAGCTAAAATAGTAAGCTTCCAAACTGAATCTAATAAATATATAAACTATTATTTGGTAAGTTTACATATCAACTTACACTTTCTCAAAGCCCTTTGCATATTTTTCTAGGGCGTGGTAGCTCCAAGCCGTAACTATATGTAAAAAGAACTATTTATTGAATTGCACTGGAAGGACTTGGTGTTACTTGTAAAGAATCTGAACCAACCACTGCGAGTTTGTTCTGACGGTACATTGTCTCCATTGTCTTCTTCGCAATCTTCTTCTGATTCGCCTTCGTCAGACTCCGCACACATTCCTTGATTTATGGATTTCAACCTCATTAAATTTGCCACTCCTAAAATGGGTGAGTGTTGTCAGTGTTCATGGCTAGAACTAGGCAGCCTACGTCTTCGTAATGAACAGGATCATGCATAGCATTCAAAACTTTAGTGTACGTCTGAAGAATATAAAAGGAACTTATTTCATAAACATTTCCAAATTGCCAATATCTGCAATTTTAGTAAGTTAGGTTTTCTTGTATGTAGTCAACAGAAACATATGTAAGATACAAAATATACAAAAAATGTAAATTTTTTAATTATTTTCTCATTGTACTTGACATTTTATGCAGCAATACTTAGTATCATAAAAGAGGCAATTTTCCAATCGTGTGTATACAAATCTCTATAAATCAACACGTTAGTCTAATTGGAATTTAAATTAAATGTTTCTTTGAAACCTGCCCTTATTATATCGATGCACTCTGAGCTTACATTGGCGTAGACATCGTAAATCACTTCAAAATATTCTAAAAAAGGAATCAGTGTAAATGGTAGTACTTACTTTTTATGAAGACCTAACCTGGGTAATCGAGTCCGATTCCTAAAGGAGCACTTGAAGGCTAAGCTATATCCACAATGTGAGGAAGTCTGAGTCTCATCTACATCACCACTATTCTTGGATAAGAACAACTATGAATAATTATCTTGTCCTTCTTCGTCCCTGGAGTTATTGGTTTAAAGTGTTCTATAAACCAAACCAAATCTGCTAGGCCTGTTCTATTTGAAGATATTTGAGATTTTCCATTTTAAAAGTATTAAAATTACATTAATGTTCCTTAAATTAATGTTAAGTTAAAATTTTGTATACACACTTTCCAAATAGTAGGCTCTTTCTGTAGAAACCACGTTCAGTTTCCATCATTATTCCACTGTGCTTTTTTGGAAGTTTCTTAAGCTGTTCATGGACAAAACACATGCCCTGAGCCTGAAGGATCCGCTCTCCACCGACTTCAATAATTTTCGGTTTAAAGAATTGTTTGCCCACTTTATACCGTTACAGTTTCAACAGCTTAATTTAAAATATCAATGTCACGGCCGTACCAATTACTTTACATCACATCTATTTCTGGAAAATAATGTGTTGTATTTTTTACAAAACGTGCTACTGGACAATTTGCGGAATACTTATTTATAAGTCGGTATACGACCACATTTGCAACGCATCAAAGTATTGTACATGAAGAAGCATCCACAAACTGTTTAGATCGAATTCGTTATATGTTGGAATTTCTAATTAGGAAACTAATGATTGGCACAGAAAGAGAGAGAGAGAGAGAGAGAGAGAGTTTTATAATTATTACAGGAGGATATGAAGTGAATGTAAATCGTTTGAATACTTCTGTCAATATGGTTACTCATTCTTTGATAACGTTTTGAATTTTGTTTGCTTTAAGTTAATTCCGTTAAATTCTCAAGACAAAACAAAATGATCAAATCAAGAAGCAAATGCGATCCTGAAAGTCTGCAATTACCTTCACAGACTACATACTAAAATAAATATGGAAATGCAGTATATAGTTCATCCAAAAGATTCTGTCCGATATGGAATTAACTAAACCAAATCCAAGATATATCTTGTTATATATTTTTGCTTTCACGTTAGAGGCAGCTGCTTATTATCTCGTTTGAGTTAAACGAAGATGCAAATAATGCGAATGTTTATTTAAATACAGGTAAAACGACCAGTTTAACACTGGTACAGAATTATAGGGCTCTAGTAACATAAAAAGTAAGTACCGTACGGGTCATATTTACTTGAAATCGTCAAACAGGGATTATCTGCTTTTACTACAGCAGCTCCCAAACTGTTAAAACTTACTTTTTAGTTTCGTGTTTAAACGAAATTAAAATTTTGACAGTTTGGGAGCTGCTGTAGTGAAAACAGATAATCCCTGTTTGAAGATTTCAAGTAAATTTGACCCGTACGGTACTTACTTTTTATGTTACTAGAGCGGATACACACTACCGACACATAATACAAAAATGTTGCTCCAACCCGCCACACTTAATTTCCTAATCTGGCTTTGGGGGATATTGTGTCTGAATACCTAAGTTTTCTCTGGTATGTATATCATTCAGATTTAACATAAACTGTAGATTTCAGTGCCTTTATTTTAGAGCTGAGAAGAAGCATCTGGCAGAAAAAGCTATCGATGCCCAGCAACGGACCATTATGGCTCTTAAGAAAATAATGTTAATGCGATACTTGCATATATAGAAAGAGTTACATTTGAATTTCCTTTACCTACTATAGAATATTTAATATTAATAAACTCATCCTATCTCTAGTAATATGTAAATTATTTTTTTTAGTTCCGAAGTTGTAAACCTTCGGTGGTGTTCCATGAATGGCGTTTTAAACGGTGTAACGCCTAAATCAGAATAAATGTCTTCTACATATGTATTCAAACATCCTTTTTCTTTAGAAGTAGTACTCGACCACACGGTTCAGCAGGTATATTCGTAGAATTTGTAACACGCTCTCTACAGAAGCAAGTGGCCTAATCAGATTCGGTTTGCGCTTGTAGCAGGAATTTTGAAAGTTCATATTTATATTATACTAAGCTATTATATATATATATATATATATATATTATTTTATATTTAGCTTTTTCTATTAAGATCCACTTTAAGCTGCTGTTGAAGTATATTAAAATTAAGGTGGAATGCTGCCATCAAGATTAGTTAAAACGAATGACAGCGTTTTTAACAAGAGACAAGACAAGGAGGACAAATATTGATTGACAGGTTAAACCATCACATATACGCAGCGTTTCCAAACGGTGGCCAGCGCCCTCTTGGGGGGTGGGAGCGCAAAAGTCCTTAGAGGGGGACGCAGCAGAAAAATGGTAGGTC
>JABXWE010016867.1:0-16928 GCA_014611495.1 Limonius californicus | reverse complement strand
CGGACGAAAATCCCCATGCAATAAGAGAAGGTCGCTTTCAGCAATCATTTTCACTAAATGTATGGATAGGGATTATTGGTGACTATCTTATTGGACCACACTTTTTACCCCCTCGACTAAGTGGTAATTCATATAGTCAGTTTCTAGCCGAAGAACTAAACGTTCTGTTAGAAGATGTGCCTCTGCACGTGAGAGCTAATTTATGGTTTATGCACGACGGTGCCCCGGCTCATTTCAGCCTTGACAACACTTTCCCTAATCGCTGGATTGGACGCGGAGGTCCTCAAGATTGGCCAGCTCGCAGTCCCGATATCAATCCCTTGGACTTTTATTTATGTGGTCACCTTAAGTCACTCGTGTATGACACACCTGTATTAGATGAAATTGACTTAAGAAATCGGATAATTCAAAGTTGCAATGCCATAAGAAATATTCCAGGAATTTTTGAAAGAGTGAGACAATCAATGATGAGACGATTGGAATCGTGCGTTTTATCAGAAGGTGGCCATTTTCAACATTTGCTTTGATTCTTTGTGAGAAGTGATTATTTTTATGATTTTGATTTGTCGTACATTGTTAAAAGAGAAGAAGAAGAATAAAAAAGAATGAAAAACTTTAGTGTCTTTATTGCTTTAATATGATTTTTCCACGTGGCTAATTCATGAATATTAGTTATTGCATTATGGCGCACTGCAATGTTATTTATTTTTTTACTCGAAAATGATGCGTTCTCCGAAAAAAGTCACGAGACCTTTTTTCTTCCAAATCGAACAGGCAATTCAAAAAAGAAAAAATATTGAAAAAGAACAGTGGCGTATCTCGTTTTTCCTTCCAAATTTATCAGCGATTAGCCTGCCCGCACGCCACTGGTTAAACTAAAGCCACTATTTTTACCGTAAAACACGCACCGTTGCTAACTCTCAAATCCCGCAAAATTTAATTAAAATGTCTCAATTGGTTTTGGAACTATTAAAAAAATTGTAATTTTTAAGTGAAACTTTCACACCCTGTATTTCCGTAACGAAGCATTTTTGAGACATAGTTTATATAACAAAGTTACCTTTATTTTAGCGGCAGAACACGCTCCCGAAGTTATGTACCGTACTTAGGAAACACCCTGTATTAAAATATTTGGTTATGCACAAATACTGTAACTCGAATACGTGTATTTGAGAGTTTATCAATTGCGATAGTGCACTTGTGCAATAGTTTGATTTTGCGAGACTCTTGATGAACAAATAAAAGCATGAGTTAATGATTCGCTGCATTTTCGTCCCGTATTAAGTAAATAAAGAACAGGTATAAATTGTTTGGTGTGGCCGGATTTTCTGACAGTATTAATTCAAAGCTTCTCTAATATATAACACATTAAATAATACTCACTACATTTTTCACAAATTACTGATTATGATTTCGTTCCCTTGTTAACGAAAATATCCATTTTCAATCTCAAACCCAAGCGAGTGGTTTTTTATAATGACTAAAGTTTATAGGCATATGTGTATGTCTATGTATGTATATCGTCGCTTTTATGATATAAAAAGATAATTTAATTCTATCAAAAATATTTAGTGAAACGACTCAAGCAATTTTGATTTATTGTGACCTAATAGTTCTGAAAAATGCCTACATTTTTATTACTTATTACGGATGCTCGTCTTTAAGGTATTCTATATACTGTTACAGCTTAATACTTAATTCAGAAGCAGGTTATTGGAATTTAACGAAATTGAAAACAGTAATATGTATTACAAAATCAGGGAGGCATTAAATACGAAATATCAAACGGGAAGCAAAGGTTCATATTCATACTTTTGCATAAAAACCTCTTTGCGATCCCATATGAACAATTTGTGTGACAGCCTTTATCCAAATCAAATTTTGCCAAACACTTTCACTCCAAAGACATGTATTGAAACGTACGATTTAGCATCTTTCGCAAACGCAGCTCGCTTTGCAAATAGTGTACAGTCGTTTCGTTTTTGTTAATCAAAGAATTATGTTAGAGTTTTCAAAATGTTACTTAATAAAAGAAATATAATAATTATAACGTTTTTTAATAAAAAATAAATTTTATATTGTAATTAGATTCTC
Organism: Limonius californicus; assembly: GCA_014611495.1. Classification (NCBI taxonomy): domain Eukaryota; kingdom Metazoa; phylum Arthropoda; class Insecta; order Coleoptera; family Elateridae; genus Limonius; species Limonius californicus. Next base: position 14,834 of record JABXWE010016867.1, on the reverse strand, counting down.
TTAATGTAAATGTAACGATGGAAATATAGCTATACATAGCAATATGAAAAAATATAGGGAAAGTCCACTTTTAAAGGTAAATTACAAACTGCTAATGAAATTGCCTTGTTTAATATTACCGTAGGAAAAATGAATTTTGTAAAGCAAAACAAACAATGCCGCTGATGGTACGCAAAAGTATGTTTACATTTGTCAGCAGTAATTGAGAGAATCGAAATTAAATTTCTTAATTGTTGCTTGAATTAATATTTTCTTATATATAAATACATGAGGCGAGAGTAATCTTGATAGACTGATTTACTATAAATCCATAAAGAAAACCTAATATGAAAGATATGTACTATTCACTTCAAGGAGAAAACTTTTTAATTGGTTATTAAGCGTTGCCTTGATTTGGAAATATCAGAAATTACAGAGCAAAGAGATTACACTAACCTAGTTTACTGTACAAGTTTTTCCTAAGAAATATAAGCATTTCCTAAAAAGAAAAAAAAACCTATTCTAATAATTTTTCATTATTTACAGTTACTGCTATAATCAGAAAACAGTAAGTGTGGTCAGGAGCGCACACGGGATTTTTGGGCGGTTTAGCGGGTCGTGTAGGGATAAAAGTACGCCACATGCGATTTTTAATTAATTTTTGGCGAAAAGAAAAGTAGAGTAGGATCGGTTTTCTTATTATTTATAATGTTTTCAAATTCAACTCCTTCCTGCTATAACCATGATTAAAATGTAGAAATTTTCTCAACAGCATATATTTTATATTACGAGGTTAATTCAGACTTAAAGGCCGGTGGGTCGTAAAATAAAAATGTATGATGGTTAAATCACTCATAAACTATTTCTCTCTACACATTCAAATGTAAACATTTATTATATCGTGATACAAGTGTCTGTATACCTTCTTCATACAAGGTTGACGAAAACCAATTTCGTACTCTCGTTTTAAAGCGGGTTCTTAAACAATTCTTAAGATGGAAGAAGAACCGATAGCCACTCGATGCTATGTCGGGATTGTATGGGGGATGATTAACAATTTCCCAATTGAATTGCTCAGTGGGTTACCCAGTGCGACTCCACAGAGGTCAGCAACCCTCGCCTTTTATTCTGAATTGCCCTTCTCAACTTTCTTAAGGTCTAGGAAATCAATCAACAATACGCATTTCCTGTCTCAGAAAACCAGAAGTATTCGATTCTGGAACATTTCTTTGAACTCTTTGTCTTTAGGGGAACTCGGGTGATTCCACTCTATTGATTGCTGCTTGGTTTTAACATTTGTGTACGAAATCCAAATCTTGTCGCCAGTCATAGTGATTCAGGTATTCATCGCCATCAGCATTGCAGTGATGCAGAAAGGTCAGTGCAAAGGCCAATCGTTGATTTGTGGTAGTGTAGCCTGTTTGTGATTATTTCTTACAATACCGTATGTGAAATTTAAGAAACATTTGCGGCCATTTCCGAAATTATAAAATGCCGATCTACACGAATTTCTTTGTTCACTGTTCATTGTTTCATTTTCACAAGATTGACATTCACAACAGAAGGTCTGCTACTTCATTCCTCATTGTACACGTTTGTTCAGCCATCTCTAAAATTCCTAAACCAGTGTCTGTCCTTTCCTGTACTCATGATGCTTTGATGTTAAACCTTGTATATTTGACTATACATTTAGAAAGCGTTTTCGTTTCTTTTGCATTGAGAAAACGAATCACAGCACGCACTCCGCCCTTGACAGGGTTTTCAATCGTAGTGTTCGTTTTAGCGCTTTATTATATAACTGAATAGAATGAGAGAACCACGGTAAAGTGACATGTGGCTAGCTTATCAACTACTAAAGCACCCCCACAATGTCCCAAATTAACTACGCTCCTCACTCGTTCCTTAGTTTCAGAATAAACTTGGTACAAAAAATACAAATACATCACACTGAATGTGAATTATAAAATGAAAACGAACATAGTATTTAGATTGCACAGGAAATAAAAATAATCGTACAAATCAATTACAATGAACAGGAAATAAAATGTGAATAGACTAAATACTAAAACCTAAACTCCTTAGTTGCAATGCAAGATCATTTCAGCAACTACATTGATATTTGTTTTCCATATGTATTGTTGTTTGTTTATATACAGGGAATTTTTCTTTTTAGTATACCTAGCCTATGTATACTTTTAAAAGAAACGCGTCAAATTCGCCTATTGTGTAGGCAACCAACTATACAGACAACTCAAGCATGCTGTGACTACAGCAATCAAATTAATTCAATGCTAAAAAATAAAATTAATCTTTATTTAGTGTCAAACAATTGTTAGAAAATTTAAATCGGAGGGATGCGTAATAAATTCCCATAAAATAATAACTGAAAGTAATCACGTTTTAACCGAAGAAATGAAATGAAATATTTTATGCTACGTTGAAGAAAACCCGATAGCATCACACACAACTCAAGCATGCTGTGACCACAGCAATCAAATTAATTCAATGTCAAAACATAAAATTAGTCTTTATTTAGTATCTTCTCGCGTTTTTTACAAAACTTAACTCACAGTCAATACACTGGGAAAGTTAACGTATGGCTAAGAATAGTTGAAAATAAGCTTATCCGTCCATATTTTATTGATGGTAATCTCAATACTGCCAAATTTTTAGAGTTATTAAGAAACAACATCATTCCGGCAATAGAAAACTTGAACATCGATGACCCGTGATTTCAGATGGATGGTGCCCCTCCGCATTCCACGAATGCTATAAGAAATTTTCTTAACGACAGGTTTCCAGGACGTTGGATAGGAAGATTCGATCTTATAGCGTGGCCCCCGCACTCTGCAGATTTGTCACCCAATGACTTCTTTGGTTGGGGATATCTGAGATCAAAAATTTATACCAATATTCCAATACAAAGTATTGATGAATTAAAAGATCGCATACGTACCGAATGCAATAGCTTGAATCCCAACTTTCTTGCGAATGCTGTGCGTGGTTTTCAACACCGGTTAGGTTATTGTTTAGAAGTACAAGGTGGCCATTTCGAATACTTGTTGTAACTGTTGTTTTTATTTTCATTTCCGTTTTCTGTTGATATTTAATGTTTTACAATAATAATCGTCGTTGTTGTTCCACTCATTTTGATTTACTTACTTAATATAAACACTGCATCAACATAACCTTCATACTCAAATAATTGACAACTATAGTGACGTTTGTTTCTGATTTTTAGTTGTCGGTATAGTTGGTTGCATACACAATAGGCGAATTTGACGCGTTTCTTTTAAAAGTATACATAGGCTATGTATACTAAAAAGAAAAATTCCCTGTATATATACAGACCTGTTCTCCACCGGAATCATAGAGAAAAATTTGTTTGCTATACCCCTAGTGCTAAAATGCAACAGAGAATCATGTGGTGGACCAAATGCATAATGAAAGGGAGGCCAAAGACACCAAAAGAAGTAATGGAAAGATCACCAACCAGACGAAAGGGCAACCTAAAAAGAGTAACAGGAAACTGGATATAGGAAACTAATCACTGGAATAAGATTGGCGGCATGGTGCAATACGTTGAAATAAAATATATACTTTGCGTTAGTATTTACTTAGGTACTTTGATTTAAATAATTTTTGTTTGCAATAAAACCGTATACTCATATTTGTCGTCCAATACTGCAAGGTTAGAACCGTTTTAATGAATATCTGAATTGTTAAAATAATCCCTAATCTGTGGTTAAAATATTAAACGTTGCCACAGGTAACCAGCGCGAAGTAGCGAAAATTGACGTTTTCTCGGCATGATGAAGTATGGGTTTTTAATAAAATGCCTAGGCCAGATAAAAATAATTTGTTTTGCTAACAGAGCAAATCGTGGTACAAAATATTGTACCTAGGCCAATATTCTTATGCCACTATTTATCGGATTTTAAATTGAAAACTATTACTTTTGAATTATAGTGTAGAAAACATTGTCGAAACTGAGCGTCAAATTTTTAGGTTACTGGTTCTGTTGACTGAAATTGGGACTTTACTATGATTTACAGGCTGAATGAAAAATTTAGTTTATGGGGTGGTATTAGGATGCCAACAGTTTACAGCAAATATGTACAAGGATGTAATACATTTCGAATAATAAGCAACTGACTCTCGTTTGTGTCATTTTCAACAAAGCTGTTGTCTATTGGGATCCACCAGCTATGCAACTGCCACGTTGTGTACATTTAAGGTACTAACGGAAGAACCAAAAGTCAAAATTACTGTTGTATTCTGTAGTGTAGTAGTTATTATAGCACTGGAATTTAAAGTACCATTTTCTTAAAAGCAAACAATTATTGTCAGCTTGGATAATAGCTACAAGAAGTGATAATGTTATCACAACGAACATGTTAGTATCCAGTAAATATTTTATAAATGATAATTATGTGATTTCGTAAGTGCCTATATCTTCCGCACTGTATTTTATTTTCTAATCTTAGGGTTTATTTTGTGTAGTAGTTAATTTTCGATTATTACAAACACAGCGCAACAATGGTATATATGCACTTTTCTGCAATTATATGGTCGACGTTTAGGACGTCTGTTCTGTTATCGTTCGAATGATTACACTAATTTACTACACAATTTCAAAATTAGCGACCTTTTTAATAGGAAAATAACAACAATCGCCTCATAGGTATAAACACTTTATTGTTTTGTGGGAAGGTAGAGGATTAGCAAAGGCTTATCAATGTATACGTGTGCTAAAATAATAAATATACAAATAAATAAAATAATAAATATACAAGCCGGAATTAACACATGTAAAAGTTTACGTTGGATTCGCTATAAGTAACAACTTTTTGAATTCTGTAGATTACACTTTACATATGTAAATGAATTGCCAAACTGTTCACGCGATTGTATTGTAGTGTACTCATTTGCTAAAGTAAACGTAATAGAGACACGAAGTCGATGCTATAGTTGTGGTCACTTACTACTACTATGATTCAGATGGAAACGCCTTAGTTGAAGACGTTGACTCAAATCACTTGTTTTGTAGACAGCTGACAGCTTATGACAGTTAAATATTTTGAATGAACTAAAAATGCTTTTTTTGTGTTACTGAATGCCGAATTAGCAGTTAATTTATTTATATAAAGTTACAATACGTATTGTTTTATGTTAGTACAAGTGATTAGACCAAGGCGTAGTAAGAAAATTATCAGAGAAGTAACCTAACCTATTATTCGATATGACTACTAGGAAACGAAGCGGTTCAGGTTCAAAGAGGCAATTGAAGGAAAAGATTGTTCAAATTTATGAATTGTTTTTTAAAGGCGACGATTTATCGAAAAATAATCCTGCTTTCTGGGAAGAATTCTTTCTTCTTAAGCCAAAAGTATCTTACTTAGAAAACGAAATACAAAAACTTACACCTGACCAATTGAGTTTAGTCAGAGGCAATTTAAATTTATTATTTAGCCAGTGTATTGAAACGTTGAACCATGAACATAATATTCGAGTTGTTTATTCTATGCAGACTCTATGTGCATTGGTATCGTCTATATACAAAAAAGCTACTGCCGAAAGTGGCTTTGATGTTATTTATCTGCTTATGGACTTCCAAGTCGCAGAAGAGAAAATGCAACAATTGTTGCACCATTGCCACGTCTTTTTAACGAGTAAGTTGTTAGTCATGGTACTATCTAAATACTGGATGTATACTATATTAGATTACTTGATATTTTACAAATTCTATGTCGGCACATTAATGGTTTAGTTGTTATTGGAGTATTTGAAATTTCATACAAAAGTTGTTCTTTTTTGTGATGAATTATTAAAAGAAACTTATTACACTATCAGAAACATCGTTTATTAGTCTACTGTTGCTGTTAATTGTAGTATAAATTAGAAGGGACTGACGGTAAACAGATTTTGGTAATTTTCTCATCACTGTTTTACCGTGACAAGTCCGTTTTTGAACGAATGCTCCTCAAATGATATAACAAGAACCTCAATAGACAATTGATATTTGATAGAAACTAATTTTTAAATGCTAATTATCTAATTTAAAATTATTTGGTAGCATAATATCTGAGAAACTATTTTCTTGCTATAGGGTGTAGTACCTATTATATTCTGTCCAAGCATAATATTTTTATAACTTCAAATTACTGAGTTGTCAAGTTAATTCATCATAAGAGAATCGCTCTATTGATTTAACTGCCTTCTCTGTTAAACTCAAATGTAGTTTAATACTTAACATAATTTGTTTTGATTTCAGGTGATACACCAGACAGTTTAAAAAATTTATGTTTGAAACTTCTTTTGGTATTTGTGACAGGAACAGAAAATGTTAGCCAAAATACATTAATAGAATACATTATGTTTACGTCGATGTTTGAGGGTTTGATGCAATTGTTGTGTGATACTCCTTCAAGACAAATGCACGGGCATGACGTGGTATTGTTACTCACTCTCCTAGTGAACTATAGAAAATATGAAGCAGCCAATCCATACATAGTGAAATTGTCCATATTGGATGATGAATTAGCATTAAACGGATATGGCCAAGTTATCACAGCCGCACTGATGGAATTTTGTAGGCAGTTTAACTTGCAGCATTTGGAAGCCCAAAATGCATCTTGGTTGTCTTCTTTAACAAATATGGTCGGAAACATGTTTATATCAGAAGAAGGTGGTGTAAGAACACAACAGATCAGGGCAAATAATGCATTATTGCTGGCCTTGTATGAGGCCATACACTTGAATAGAAATTTTATAACTACATTAGCTCAAACTCAGACTGATGCCAGTTCTCCGCCTTCACCAAGTAACACTCTGAATGTGGCACATCCAATTCCAGACCTTTCTACTATGACCGTTGTTGATGTAATGGCTCAACCTTCCAATTTACTTGTTACTTTCTTCCAATATTGGTAAGTTGATGTACCTACTCAATTAAATTTGTAAACTGATTTTTGGTTATATTGCATCAGTTCAATAGTCCAAAGAATTTGTTTAGCCTTTATGAATTTTAAACTTATCAGTTTAAAAAAGGCAATTTTTATAAAGTATAGGTGATGATAATGATTGACGCGGCTCTAATTTATTGCATAAAATGCCAGGCACAGAACTGCCAACTGTTCATTTTTACATACAGTATCCTGGCTTCTGTGCTTAGTATTTTTGCTTAAATAGAAGTTGGAAAGCCTTTAGCATTATTCTGCTGCTCTACAAACTAGTTTACCATTACCATCATAATATTAAAAAACTTCAAACTGAAAACTATTACTTTTGATTTATTTTACAGAAAACAGCTGTGTTAAAATTGAAATAAACAAAGCCAATTGCTTATTATTCAAAATATATTATAACGTCAGTGTGTGGTGGAAGTTCAGCTGACGAGTACGCGCTGTTTCGGCTAAAAAACTTTGAATATGGCTGGGGTTTGATTTCCCAGTATTACATAGCAGTTTATAAGAATCTTGCGCTGCAATCCACTACACACAATTCCCCAACCCAGCTGGCAACCATAATGTTAAATTGAGAGGAAGCACATGGTAGAGAGAAGAGGTTAGTGCCCAGCAGTGGGATGTAAAGGCTGTTGCTGGCCTCGGTAATCTAGTGGTTAGTGCACTTACCTATAGATGTAAGGGATGCGGGTTTGATCCTGACTGAGGTCTTTGAGATATTAAATGGCCCTTTTTTCGGATAAGAAATAAAGCCGTAGGTCCCATGGAACCCTAAGAATCACTACTGGGGTTGGACTATCAGTTAGGCAAAATTCTTAGTTAAAGTGTACAATGGTCCAAATATGACTGCAGTGCATAGAGATGCTCGGAAAACCGCATCCTAGATTTTGCTCAATCAAAATACAAATACAATTATTATTTATTATTATTATTAGCCCGAAACATCCCATTGTTGGGCAAGGACCTCCCCCATAAGGGGGGTTGTTGATCTACTCTCCCATAGTGATTAAAATACAATACAATGGCAATATTACTGCAAACTATTGAGACACTGTAATACCACTTCATAACCTGTATTTTTTCATGCAGTGTGTAAATCATAATTCATTTGTAAATAACTTAACAATTCAATCTACAGAAACAGTAACCTAAAAGTTAATTTGATACTTCCTACTTACAATAAATCATTGACTTGTGTTTTTTTTTCAATTTCAACATAGTTTTCTAGAAAATAATTAAGAACTAATAGATTTCATTTTGTATTTTTTAATATTATGCAGGGTTTAAGATGATAATCTATTGTTTTGTTGAACAGTAGCAGAATGGTAAAGTCTTTCCAATTTATACGTCTACTAAAATATAGTTCTTACGCTGGGCAATTTTCAGTTTCGGATTAGCGCTTTATTTGCACAGCACAAACTGAACGCATTTCTGTCTTTGTTAGTTGCTTGCAGATTCATATTTCCGACAGCAACACATGTCGTAGTGACATCTCCGAACGAAACAAGACTTACACTGTACGTATAACGTATTCTATCGGCTGACACGTTTAGTAGAAAGAAACAGAGATACTTGAAGAATGTCGCGCAGATGTAGGCAAACGTCACTATGTAAATCTGTTTCCAGCAGTATTTAAAATGTTTCAGTGGTTGATATTTAATATAATATTTTATTCGCTAAAGATACCTAAGAGTTTTTATTTACAATGTTGTTATTACTGAAATTATGGAAATTGGTATTACGAGGTTGAAGATAAGTTAATAGCATTTTTGTTATACAGCCAATTATAGGTAATTACAGCTACTGGAATGAATTCTTGAAAATGGTAAATGGTAAAACAGGCATAAACAGTATGAGTAAAATATCCACTGTAACCACTGTTGAATACCACCAAGAGCAACTAAATTAAATATAACACTATGTAATGTGCACTTTTTTTTATTAATGCAGGTTGTCTTTCCTTTGCTGCACTATTTTCCGTATGGTGGGTAAAGTTATTTTTAATGCATCTAACTCGTTTCCGAACCGCTACAACGTCGCGTAATGGGCCAAAATTGTCTTTTTCGCGCGTAAAATAATCGAATAGATTTAACACAAACTGTTGACACTGTGCATTCAAAAAATTTCCGGACATTTCTAACAGCGTTTTCTTTTTAGAATACCTAAACACCAACTAATATCCAATGTTGAACTGGCTGTTCATAATAGTAGTGCAACGAATATTAGTGAAAATTTGGGACTTGTAAAAGACAATTTTATTTCAGATTTTTAGCATAGCACTTAAGTTAGGTAGAAGGTACCCAATTAAGCCAAACTGCGCTTTTGTCGACCCTCAACAGTTTTTACACATCTGGTTGTCATAATTTTGATCGGATCTGGGACGGGGTTGACAAAGGCTCCGACATTGTCGTCGAAATAGTTTTCACTTCTCAGTTCCCCAAGTGTATGTTTTACCATTTACCATTTTCAAGAATACATTCCAGTAACTGTAATTACCTATAATTGGCTGTATAACAAAAATGCTATTAAGTTATCTTCAACCTCGTAATACCAATTTCCACAATTTCAGTAATAAACAACATTGTAAATAAAAACTCTTAGGTATCTTTAGAGAATAAAATATTATATTAAAATAATATCGACCACTAAAACATTTTAAATACTGCTGGAAACAGATTTACATAGTGACGTTTGCCTACATCTGCGCGACATTCTTCAAGTATCTCTGTTTCTTTCTACTAAACGTGTCAGCCAACAGAATACGTTACACGTACAGTGTAGGTCTTGTTTCGTTCGCAGATGTTACTACGACACGCGTCTTTGTCGGAAATATGAATCTGCAAGCAACTAACAAAGACAGAGATGCGTTCAGTTTGTGCTGTGCAAATAAAGCGCTAATCCGAAACTTGCTTCAATGGAACATCAGTTAAATCTCCATAACATTTAAAATTTTTTAGCGTTGATGGCATTGTTTCATCTTAAAGTGGTATTTTTGGTTTAGCTTATTTTATCGAAATTGTCTACTACAAAAGTTACCGAGGCCAGAGAGGTTTTTATAAACAAGTATCTACTTGCGTAAACCCAGTATAGTATGTATGTCAAGGGCACTTCAATATTTTGTTAAGTATTAAAATCGGCCAACAGACATGCCATCTGAACCATTTCAGTGTGTCCCAAATTAGAACGTCAAGTAAACATTTCAAACACTAGAAAAATTAAATGTTTGTTTGATAAGACACTTCATATTATGGAGGTATTTGTATACGTCCTGTTTCTTACATACTTTTACAAATTAAAATTGGTTTTTTACAATGAAGTAAGAGTATTTTAACCGAATTTTTTATTGGCAATATTCAACTTACTTAAAAACCGATAAAAGAAATACTCTACTAAAAAACAACTGTCCGGAGTTGGAATTAAGTGGAAAATAATATAATAAACTACACTAACAACAATTTAAAGATTATGTTTGAATAATTATCTTCAGGGAAAGAGGATGTAGTGACAAAGATACTTAAAGTATGTTGAACAATGTTTAATTAAATTACACGAAATAAATATATTCTCAACAGAATGCTGCAATGCTTTTAAAAAGAGTCTTACTACAGCAAGAGTGATTAGTGGCGGTGTATGATCAACCAGATTTGCATATAGCTGCATATTAATAATTAAAAATAGATTCAAATTATTAATAATATTATTTTTAATTATTAATCGACGAATTTTAATGAGGTAAAAATAAACGACGAAGAAGACAGAAACTTGATGAACCAAAAAATAAAATAAATTCTAAACGATGAAGACACAGTGGAACCAGTTGGAAATAGAGCAAGAAATAGGTCAAAACTTTGATGGTGAATGACTAAAAACTAAGAGCTTAATGGGATGGAGGAAACAAATGTAGGATAGGAGAAAGTGGAAAGAAGTGGTATCTAGAGAAGACAATAACACCCAACAAGCTATAGAAGAAAAGAAATGAAAAAGGAAGTGGAGTGACATACCACAAAATATGGGTCAAAGGAACTCAAGTATTTAAATGATCACAATTCCATCAGGAATGTAGCTATGGTCGTGTATAGATGCATTAGGTTTAGAAATATGAATCTATTTCCCATGTAACTGAAACATATGAATGAGATTCTCATTTAGGACCCCTTTTTTCTATTTTAAGTACCTACTTTTAGTTGCCATATTATTTAGTTCTAATGTGATTAATATTTTAAGGATATAATTAGTTGCTCAGTAGTATATCAGTATTACCAGTCAAACTTCTTTGCTAAAATTGACATTTTTAAATTTAATTTTAGATAAGTAATTTAATATTGTAAACTACCTACTGAATATCTCAAGATTCACGTCTATGCTCTTCAGAGATGTACTATCTTAAAATAATTAAAAAAATCGAAATTAAACAACAACATTTGTACAGGGATTCGTTTTAAAGTTGAAGTCTCCTAAATAAAAAGCAGCAAACTCTAGATTTTCCGGTCAAATCAATCTAATTCTCAACAGTAAAATGTAATATAAAAATTATACCATATTAACCGAGTAAAATTTTACAACTTTGGAATGTAAACTTTAATATAAACATTTATTTTTGGATATTCAATCACTACTTCGAGAACATAGTCTTGAGTTTTGGGATATCTGTATAATCTTAATAATACATAGTTTTGATATGTTGTATACAAAATGTTTTACTATGATTCATTTATTTAGTTCCATAGTAATGCAAGACACCAAAACCGAAGCTGGTACCAACACTGTAAAGTTGTGTTTTTTGATTTTGAGCTGCATCTCTGAAGATCAGTATGCTAATTCCATCATGCATGATGTGAGCCTTACATTCAAAGTACACTTGCATAGATTGCCCATGCGCCATCGCAAACCATTTGCAGACCGCACTACATGTTCACAACCCCTAGCTTCTACACTCTTAGGTGAGATTTTGCTTAGTTTTCATTTTCTTATGTTAACCCATGAAAGAACAATATTATAACATACTAACTTAGTTTTATTAGAGAAAAATATTGTTGTTTTTGCTTATTTAAAACCTACATATACAGAGTGTTACAGGAGTTTGCTAAGTGGGAATTCCATTTTAAAATGCTATTGAATAGTCCAAAGCCAATTGGGTCTGAAATGTATAATTTTCCAAAAGAGAATATTACAAATATAAAAGAAAATTGGGCAGTATAGTTGCTTCATCATTTGGAACATCATGAAATTATTTAAGAGTGGCTGTAGCTTTGATTGTTGTTTTAATAAAATCAAATTACAGCCAAACCTTTTTGTCTCGGACCTCGATTAGTCGAAGTCCACTAATACTCTTAAAATTCCTATATACGGGGTGTTTCCAAATAAGTGCGAAAGTTTTTAGGGGGTGATTCATGGGTGCATCTAATGATATGTATATATTCTGCCTCAGATTTTGCATTTAGAATATTTGTATTAAAAAATTTTAAGAAGAAAAAATTCGTGTGATTGCTTGACAGAGTAAAAGATTTTTAAAATGATAATTAATTTACCTGAAGTATTTGTGTCGAATTTCAATAATAGCAATAAAAGTAGTACATCCTTCAGATGTCTCTTTTCTTGGAGAGAACTGAGAAAGTTATAACGTATTTAAATTGACCAAATTGAAGTCTTTACTTCACCTCGCCATACCATTGTAAATGGTTTAACATTTAACCAATAACGAACTGCTGGTTATGATATTGTTGTCAGACTACAATGTCTACAACAACTTAACGTTATTTTTAATACTTTCAATTAAAATTAATTTAATGGTAGAAAATTAACAATGTGAAAATGTCAGTAGGTCATTTACACTTAATATTTCTCGAAAAATATTGCTGATATACTTACGTTCTGCCAATTGGAATACCATTGGCACCTTGTAAATGTGAATCAAATGTTCAATTAACTATATTTTTTAGATATAAAACCTATCATTTTAAAAGTTAAGATCTCCAAAATTAATTTCATATTTATAAAATATACGAAACTTAAGGTATATTCACACAGTCAGCTAGAGTTACTAACCTAACTTTTTTATTCAACTGTTCTCAGGTTCGGCTTGTGTATTACTTTACATTTGTTCCCCCTTTATATTGTGTACATCAAACAAGGACCGCATTTAACAACTCCTTGGTTTTTTCGGTTCTAGCAGTTCTCATTCTGTATTATTTATTGTTCAGTAGATTTTAGACAGAGTAAGAAATCACTACAGAGTTTGAAACCAAGTAGTATCTATTTGTAGACGTAAGTTAAGGTGTGTCGTCACTACGCAAGCCTGAACCTGTAGCTTGTGTGTTGCAGTTAAACTATTGTTATTGTTAGAGTTAATGGTAAATTCATAACAATCATTAAAAGACAATTCCAAATTGTGATAAACTGCCTCATCCATGCGTAAAATAAAAGTATTGAAGTTTAGTAATTTATTAAAATATTGACCTAGGTATGAACAAATAGTTGTCTTCATTCTCGATGTACACACAAAACTAGCACGGAATAAACAGCTCTTTTCATTAAATCTTATCTAGTAGTTTATATCAATTACTTCCCACATAACCAAAGTTACCCAAAAGATATCTAAAAGTTAACCTCTCAAAAATACAAGGTCACCAATAGTTAACCAAAAGATATCCTGCAGGTTAACTATGTCACAAATTAGTTAACCATAGGGCAACCCTAAGGCATCCATAAAGTCGGTAAAAAGTTAACCATAAAAGATGTCCAAAATCTAACCATGAAAGTCATCTTTTGGTTAACCATAAAAGATGTTCAAAAGCTAACCTCGAAAGTAATTTTTTGGTTAACCATAGATGTCCGAAAGTTAACCTTGAAAGTCATAATTTGGGCACCTCCTCGGCATACCCAAAAATAATGTCCATTGTAGCGTTTCAAGAAGGTACAATTTCTTTCAGAATGTGTAAATAAAAAATGCGTGTACAAAAAATTGCTATTTATTATCATAAAACCATTTTAAATACATTTAATTATAACATATCATATACCAGAATTTTTACAAAGACTTCTTGGGTCTTTCTGCAGACTTCCGGACCCAAACTTTAGTGGTGGACAAAATGTCCAGTTCCGTGGCACCCGGTATAATCTTTCGTACTGCAACTGTAAATAAACAATAATTTGTTAACAAAACTTATCTATTCGACATATATGTATAAATATAATTTTTCCAACTTCTAGTACAGAGAGCTCAAAAAAGAACTTGATTACAGCAAGCCATGATTTTTTTTTTGTTTGTATTCATGACAGTTGATAGGATATTTTTGATCTACGACCTACGAAAAAAAAAGTCATGGCTTGCTGTAATCAAGTTCTTTTTTGATCTCTCTGTATTAACCCAATAATCCATTTTACCGTTATATTTGTGGTAATTAAATAAGCCATTTCAAGTTTTAAACATGTTAATGTTGTGTAATATATGCTTCTTTATATAAATCCCCCCCCCCTCCTAAATTGTAAAATACAATATCATGAAACTAAACGGGGTGGTTACATTACAGCAAAAAATGTAATCCAACAAATACAGACTGGTGTCACATTGATCCTAATGGACCCAAAAATTAATTATATTTATTCCGCTATGATAAACGGTAACTATTTATTAAATTTCTTTGATTTGATACAAATTTGGTAAAAATTATTAAGAGAAATTGCCTAAAGAAAGGCTTCAAACAACCCCATGAACTTTCTCACAGAGAAATATTTAATAGTTTACCTGGTTTTATAACGTTTTAGAAAAATGTACGTCTTAACTTAAATTTAAAAAATGAGATAAATTATGTTATGAAATAACTTCTAGATTATGAAGTGCAAAAATGCATAAATTACGTCAAATATAAAAAGAGATACGAGATATTCAGT
>JABXWE010016866.1:0-58866 GCA_014611495.1 Limonius californicus | reverse complement strand
AAGACAACTCTTGCCGTTATCTGAATTAAAAACTGACCGTAAGGGGAACGGTGCCCTGCCCAGAAATATTCCTCGGTAGTATGGAACGGCGAGCTTTGTACACACATTTACTCATCTTATAAATTTCTTTAGGAAATTCCTATTTTAGACGATTATCTACCTGCTATTTGTGCGGAGGGGAACGGTGCCATCAGGTTAAGACAACTCTTGCCGTTATCTGAATTAAAAACTGACCGTAAGGGGAACGGTGCCCTGCCCAGAAATATTCCTCGGTAGTGGCGGTAGTATGGAACGGCGAGCTTTGTACACACATTTTCTGATCTTATAAATTTCTTTAGGAAATTCCTATTTTAGGCGATTATCTACCTGATATTTGTACGGAGGGGAAAGGTGCCATCAGGTTAAGACAACTCTTGCCGTTATCTGAATTAAAAACTAACCGTGAGGGGAACGGTGCGCTGTCCGAAATTTCAAAGTGTCACAATATTTTTCAACGGTAGTCTTCTAGTTGATCAACACCCGATACATAAATTCCAGACTGCAATCGTATTATCAAGGCAATACTTAAAATTGAAGTAAACTGACAGCTCAACTTAGTATTTTTATAAGTAGGCAACACTGGTCAGTTATAAATTCAATTACATTAATTGATAATTGATTTTGTTTGCATTGACTCAATCAGTAAAATGCATCAATATTAGATCCAGCATACATAGCGTCTACAAACGATAGCAGTGCCATAAAAAATAAGACAGACTAGAACTAATATCGAGAATATTTCATTGGCCTTGATGTGCATTTACAGTAACTTCCTGAATTAACATTGGTGCGACCATTAGAAAACACGAGAAGGTATGGTAGCAGCGTTTTGTATTAATTACTTTATAGTGAACATAACGGCATTCTTTTTCTAAAATAATTGATAGAATACATATAGTACTGGGTTGTATCGCCATTCAGTTTACTTGAATTCGTAATTTAAATTCGCGGTAGTATCTGGATCTAGATTTCTTGGTTACGAAAATTCTCCCATCTGTTTGCATATTGTAATGAATTTTTTATTTTTGATAGTATTTCTGAAGTACTATTATAATATTGAGGCTCTACACCCCATGAAGGGGTTTGTCCTACAAGGCGGACGATCACAGCTCGCGTGTCCTTGCTCTCATAGCCTGTTGTCGCGTGTCAAATTAATGACACGTGGTTATGTGGTAAGCATCATACATTAGGCAACCGCATTATTACCCCTTGTTAGTTCGAATGCAGGTATCGAATTATTTAAGACGACTAGGTAGACCGCCCGCCAAGTATCGAGTGGGGGTTTGAACTTCCAACTTTCCGCACCGTTGCCAGTGCTTTAACCACTGCTCCACCTGCCCAAAACACTGTTATCTATTTAAATAGTTTTGTGTGATATTTTGGATACACAGAAATTAGTAATTTATGTGGCAAATTAAACTCTTGCCTGTATTAACGTGTTTTACAGTTTTCCAATCTTCTTGATGTTGATTATGTCATTAAGCAGGATGAGATTTTTAGAGGGGTAGCAGGTCATAACTTGATCTTTAAATAGGACGATAATCGCCATTTCTTGAGCATGTTTATGTACCCCTTGATAGGGGTATGATGGGCGACGAAAGCTAACAAATGAAAATTCCACTTATTTTAAATAGCAAATATAAATAAAATTATATTAGAATGAGATAACAAAGTTCGTATCAACGACGCCCAAAAAATTTCAACAGGCATCTAAAGGTATAATTGATGTGGTAAAAACTCAGCGCTAATTTTTTTCTCTATTTGTCTACTTACAGATAATTACATAGGTAAACTTTACTGAGCCTTTTTGTGAACCTTCCGGTGAAATCGAAATACGGGAGATCGTATTAAGGAAAAAAAATAATGTAAATGGAAAAAGTTATTTTTATTACAACAATTTACGTACCTAAAATTGTTAATTAAATACATTATTATCGGAAAGTAAAATATAACTAGCAATAATCAATTTAACATTAATTCGAATAAAATAGGAGTATATATAATAATTAAGGACCATAATACAGGGTTGCTCATAAGGGCATCAAAGTTCAAAATTGGCATTTTCAAAATAATTTGGAAGTCTTGCTTTTATTAAGTGTTGCAGTGTTAAAATGCGGGCATTTTAAAAATATACTTAAATATACAAGGTGACTCGCAACGGCTGAACACCTTCAAGGTATTATTTTTTAAATGGAATTTTTAAATTCGACATACAATTGTTTTTGCAACCATCTCCTGGTTTTTAATTGTGGATAGGCGTTGCCTAGTTTATCTAAAAAATGTGAAAATTTTGGTTGGCTCAAGGTTTAACAAATTAATTCGGTGCGTGAGTATTACGCTTATACATATAAAAATATTTGTTTCGCAGTTATGTAGTCATGGATGTACTAAAGCGCCACAATCACCAAATATTAATTTTATTCCGTATGGTGATTTTTACACCAGGGCAAATTTAATACCATTCAAAGAGTATTTTCGTGCTTTTTCAATTCGAACACACTGTATATTATCATATTTTTCTGTTTTTAAGCTAAATCTTCACAACTGTTAAGAATTTTGTCCTATACCTAAAGTTGATATTTAGAGATATTTTAACTTTTTCATTATAAACAACTGATTTATAAAAAACATTATTTCTATCTAATACAGCAGCCTTGATTTTCATATAAAATTTCAACATTTATTATTAGGAAGGTTGGTAGAAAAACGATTTTATTTCAATACAAGAATATATTTATAAAAAATGTTTAATGTGATCTCCGTTCTGTTCAGTACACATTCAGTCTTTTCAGAAACGACACTTTTACCAAATTGTACCAAAAGCATCTATTTCTATGTATTACGCTTATATGTTTTTTATGTTTCCGTAGGAAATAATCTATTTGTCAAGTATGGTGATCTAGAAGGTCAACTGATGGGACCACCCCGACTTGTGCCTGTTCCCAAATTCCTTATTCAAGAACTGTCGTGTCACTAGTGTGAAATGTGCTGGAGCACCGTCGTGATGGAACTACATATTTTCCATTAGATTTGGAAGGACATTTTGTAGGAGTTGAGGCAAATTATTGTGCAAGAAATACACACACTGTGCACCATTCAGATAAGGCACAATTATAAAATCGCCCACAATACCTCCCTAAACATTGTCGTTGTTCATCAACTTACAATTCTTGGGGTTTCTATTGCATAATTATGAGTACGCTTAGTATTAATATGTTAGATATTTTTGGTAATAAATGCATATTTTAATTGTTTTGAGTATTAATGCATAATTTGCAGCATTTATCTGTTTAAATTGCATATTTATACAATTTTTTGTTATCAAGTACAGATTCACTTCGTCAAGCAGTCTGGGAATTTCCAAAAATTTTAAATATTCTTTTAAACTCATTCATTCTGTATTCTGAATAGGTAGGTACTTTCTTAGTTTTTAAGCTTCGAAAAACGGAATACTTGGAAACGCTAAGAGGTTTACCAGGGTTTGAACGGTCCTGCTGTGTTAACGGAAAAATCTGTGAAAGTTGAAAGTTTAACGATTCATCATTTCATCAACAATCAGTTGCCTACTAGTTCCAATAGTGTCTTAACATTTTCAAGGTGCCGCAAGGAAAAAAGTGTCATCATCATCATCAACTTCAAGGATTAAACTTTTAAGGTTTGTTCCGTCTTCATGTGATTTGTTCATGCCATCGCTTCTTTGGACGTCTCACATTCCTTCTTCCGGTGGGTTTGTAGTGTTAAAGAATTTTGGGATTTCTGGTGTTTTCCATTCTCAGCAGATGTTCTAGCCACCTTTGTTTGTAATGTTTAATTACTTCATTCAAGTTGAATAATGAATATGTCAAGTTCTTCCCTTATTTCTACATTTCTCTTGTGATCTCTTAGTGTATACCCTGCAGTATAAGTGTATAAGTGCTATTTTAAACCAGTGGGACTATGATGATTTCACCAGATGCACGTTGTTATTTTGTAAATACTGCGAAGTTCCTGTTGCAACAAAAAGTTCCAAGTTACGCAGCATCTCCAAACCGGAAAACATGCAAGTAATAAAAATCGAAAAGGGAGATTAACCAACGGTAAGGGTTAATTTCTGCTTTGCCAAAGCCTGGACCTAAACGTTCAGAATTTAATAAAGAAATTTGAAAGGCTGCTATTTGCGCTGATATTCCGTTGGCTAAATTGAAGTATGAAGTTCTTTGCAATGTTTTGGAAAAGTACAGGAAACATAATATTCCAGACGAATCGACATTAAGAAAAAATTATGTTTCCGAGTTATATGTAGCAACATTACACAAACTAAGAGAAAAACTAAAGGAGCACAGTATTTGGGTGTCTTTGGATGAAATAACCGATGCAGAACAAAGATGCGTAGCAAATTTTGTGTTTGGTATATTATAGGTTAACGACGAAAAAAATAAATCATATCTGCTGACTTTAAAAGTTTTGGACAAAGTAAATCATCCGACAATTGCTGCTTTTTTCAACGACTCTCTAATCTTATTGTGGCCGTCTGGAATTTTATATGAAAAAGTGTGAATATGTGCAAAGCAATGCGAGGACTGCAGATTTTGTATCCAAACATGATACATGTGACCTGTTTAGCACATGATTTACACCGAGTAGCTGACTTAATTCGCAATCTTTATTCAAACGTTAACGTGCTGATGTCATCTCTGAAAAATCACCGTGTCGTGTGCGGAAGTTGCGGGGGACGTTCACTTCCGCCCGCGCCAATCATTACAAGACAGGGAACTTGGATCGACGTTGCTGTGTATTACGCTGACCATTTTGAAATTGTGAAGACAGTTGTTAATGAATTTGACTCTGAAGAAGCGCAGGGTATTCTGAAAAAAAAGGTATTCGAGAAAATCGTTTTTTGTTCGAACTAATTTGGCTTGCATTTCAACTACAATTTCTAAGCTAGAAGCGAAGAAGTCTTTACAAGACAGCATTGAAATAGTAGAAGGTATGGTTAAGGGTTTAACTAAACTAAAGGAGAAGGATTTCGTCAATAAACGAAGTGCTGTCAAAAAATAAGGGCTGTCAACAACTGAAGAATAATAAGCTGGGTGTTGCAAAATGAAACAGCCCTTGATGTAAGAAATGAATATTTAAATATCATTGACATACTAAATTATGAATTTGTACCAATAGTGTCGTGTTATGTCGAGAGAGTCTTTTCACAGTACAAAAGTCTCGCTGACAATAGGAGCAAATTTACACTGGAAAATGGATTTTACCACGTTGGTGTTAAGTGGAATTATGATTTGTTTCTATAATTTAATTAATTTTAAATTAATAATTTTGTGTTTCTTGATTAATTGTAATTAAATAATTTAGGATTTAAAAAATGTTTGTTTATTTTAATAGAAAAATATATGTGTATTGATATAATGTTAATGTTTTTTTTGTTCTAGTTAGTTGATATTTTAGGGCATATATAAGTCCATATTTTGGATGTTTTTGATGCATATTTGCATGCAAATTTTGAAGTTTTAGTGCATAATTACCCTAAGCCTAATCATGGGTATTATGTCGGTTTGTGCTACGACGTTGGGGGATGGTCCAAGAGTTTTTGGAAAAAGTTGAGAGTTGCACTTTCCATTTCCAATCCGCACCCACTTTATGTCAAAATCGTGGCTACTAGATTAGATAAAAAATAAAAAGTTTAATAATGGTTTGTAATGAAAAACTAAATACATTTCCGAAAATATCGATTTTAGTTATAGGACAATGTTCATAAAAATTGTAGAAAATTAAGGTGCCAATTCAAGAATATAATAATATACAGCGTGGAGTATTATAAGTATTATCAAATTAATATTTATTGGTTGTGGCGTTTTAATACATCTCGATATGTATTCTTTATTAATCGTAATACTCATTCACCGAATTAATTTGTTAAACTTTGTGGCGTCAAAATTTACAAAATTATTAAATAAACTCGGCAACGGCTCATACAAAATAAAAAGCCAGCAGATATTTAAAAAGACCAGTTTTCGCCCAATTAAAAAATTTAAAAGTATAGAGGATGTTCTATTTAACAAATAATACCTGGAAGATGCTCCGCCGTAGCGAGCCACCTTGTATATTTAAAAATATTTTTAAAATGTGCGTCATCAATTCCAAATCATTTTTATCATGCTAATTTTAGGCTTTGACGCAGTTATGAGGAACCCTACATAAAATATCTTATCGTCACCCGAAGAATGTTCCTGTAAATTGATTATTAATTGGGTACGGGAATGACAGGTAAAAAGTCCCTTTTCATGAATATGCGGCGACTCTATATAAATAACTCCTCATACTACATCAACAACTCCAGCATTCAAATTGGGCATATACAGGGTGTATCAGAAATAGGTACAAATATATAAACCAGTAATAGATTGGCTCAAATAGAATTCAATGATACTGTTCATTTTTCAAAAATCATTAAGTTTATTTTTTTGAATTAAAAAATAAAATAAAATCTTGTTTGAGAACTGCTGATGATACATAGAAAATGCATTTAAGCTGTAGAAGGTTATTATCTAATTGTAAAGTAAATAAGTGGTAAACACGTAAAACTTGTCTGGCTTGCGATAACAACAACAGACTGAATTGAAATTACTGACCTACCTAATAGTATTGGTTTGTGGCAGGTGATAAGACATTTTTTTGCAATTCTGTCTTACTCTCCTATGCATAACATGTCTTTGAACTCAATTTTTGTTATTATCCTACGGTACTCAAACAATTTTGGGTCAAATTTTCAGTTATTCTTTTCTTATATCTTAAGGGTCCCATTGCCAAAGAAATGTTTTTTCTAGTTTGTATATATTGTAATCTACCATTGGATTTAATATTTGTACCTATTTCTGATACACACATTTAATTTTCGGATATTATTTTTAAATTAGGAATAGAACCCTCATACAAATTTCACAGATTTGTAAACGTAAACTAAAGAACGGCTGTCCTGGCAATACTGCTTTCCTAATAACCCCAAAAATATTAAGCCGTGTAATCATCTGTCAGTAGCCAGGTAGAGAAAAAGTTAGTTTTAACGAAATCCACTATATGTGCTAACTATATTTATTATGTTAATTTTCTTAAATGTGTAAAATTAAAAAAAATAAATATAAATTTGATGTATATGGATCGACCTCGTCTTAAGCGAAAAACTTTCATATACTACTCTATGAAAAATTTCGTTTGGGCACTAATTGACCTCAATAAAATAAATTGATTAAGAAATACACGAAATTTGTGGGACTTTTATTATATTTTGTGATTCCAGTAGATAAAACATTCACATAATACGTGGCAGAAAAGTTAACAAAAAAATAAAAACTAAACATGCAACTTCAATCCTTGACCTAAATAAGACCAATATTTTATACCTTTGCTACGATCTAGTACGGATAAGTAAAGAAAACAAATATGCACCCTTTCTCAATAGCTATTAAGTAGTTAATTTGTTAAAGGACCGATAAATAATTTAAATATTTTTTAAAGGTCTTGAATCTTTATCTAGAACTATTATTAAGTGTAGATCTTGAATTACGATCTAAATTATAGTTTTAAATGTTCTGTATTTGGACTACCATTTAAGAGATTGTACTCCACACTCACATACCACGTCCATTTTAACAACGTGGTTATTTAACGAAGTAATCAAGGATAGAGCAGTGTCAGATCATTGGAAGATAGTATGTTAATCGTCAATTCCTAGGAAAGGATTCAGAAACTAATGTGAAAATTACAGAAGAATTGGGAACAAAAGCTAAACTATTTAGACGAATCACAGAAACCCTGTTGGAAGAAGAAATCAAACAAACAATATCTGAAATGCAAAGTGGATATATCACAAAATTGAGCAGCACGCTTAACATTTTATATTTCAAATGTTTGACCAAAGCATTATTTTAGTTCAAAATTTAATATTAAGCTCTAATTTGAAACATAAAAATCTGTGTAACTGAATCAAATAGAACCTGTAATTAACAAACGATGTTATTAAGTGAGTTTTGTACAACTCAACACTAGACCTTTGCCGGGGCGAGCCACACAAAATTCGTTGTCTGTAGAAACCCACCACATTCACCGGAGGATTTGCTTTACAGAATAGTGCAGTTATGCATTGGCATAACTCCAGAGATGTTTAGAGAATTTTAACGGGAATTGCAAGGCAGGAATTTTACTGTCATTACTCATAAGTTTAAGGAACACATTTTGCACTATTTCAATCAGCTTAGTCTTGTTTGGATTTTATTGAACATAATTTTCTTCTTCTATTTACAGAAAGTACTTTTTCGATTACCTTTATGGAGTTACAAGAATTGCTTTATTACTCACTCTTCCAATTTAATACATTGTTATGTTTATTTGAAATTGTGCCCCTCTGTCGAGATTAGAGTCATGTTCTCATTGCCGCTTCATAGGATTTAGAAACGTTATTTTAATTGCCATTTTTATGTTGATTACAATTTTCACTATTTTGAAATATATAATTTATGACAAGGTCACTTCCGCTTGAGACGTTTGTTCGCAGCGACTGGAAACATTTCCAGGAATTCCTTTGTTAGCAGCGCTAGCTTTCAAAATATTGCCTCCTTAAGCTTTTCTATTTTTTCTCGGAAGACACACGTGTCAATTTGTTCTAGAACAAAGTAGGCTTGGGTGATGTTCTTGGCGGCGCGGGGAAGAAGTCAATAGGCAATAATCTTTGGGCCCAGACGGACGTTTTAGAAAAATCGGGTTATTCGCGGCTTCTGCTATATTGAATTCTATCGTATTGTAGATTGCTGTAGGCAATCATTATCTCGACCAAGCCGGATCTAAATAAAAGATTATCAGTGTAAAGCCTTGCGTACGGACAATTGAGTGCAATTGTTCCTTTGATCTTAGATTGGCTATAACCGTATTAAACCCGTGAAGGTGTCATTGTTAGAGTTGTGAGTTGTGTTGCAATTGTCTGAAGTTCCCGTCGCACTCAACGTCAACCGACCCCGTTGGAAAAACTAATTCCCAGAGGCGTACCAACCAATGTTTCGTCCTAAAGTTTCCTGAAGAAGTCGTCTACCTTTTTCACGGACCGGATAATACCCCCCCCCAGGCTTGACCTGCTTCTGTAAAAATACTTCCGACATTGTGCTTGGCTCCGTGTCGCTGTTCGAAATTCAAGGTAAAGAACTAAGTTTATTTTGTGCTGTGAAGAAAGACCCCTTTTTCGCGTCAGCTTGCAAAATTTCAAGGGATTGAACCTTTCTTATGTAACAAGGAGCGACCTTCAGTCGCCGACTGTCTTTTTTGTGTTCTACAAAGTGTAGAGTAATTTTTTTATATATACTGTGTCATTCCTGTAAGCTCCGGCGTCACTGGTCACGTAAATGTTTGGAAAATGTAAATCACGCACGCCAGCGGCGGCGAGTTTTTTGTCTTGAACGTTCAAATTAAAAGCTTGTAATATGGAACTATAAAATCACCATTGGCTGTCATTCTTTTGTAATTTTGTCATTTCTAATAATTTAATTATATGTGTGTTAAATTTGCGGCCTCTTTTATTATTGTGCATTCTGTATTTGTGTGTATACGAATTTTGCAAGCTTTATAAACAGGGGGGAGGCACAATAAAGGTGAATCCGATTCCCGTAAGCTGCTGGTCTTTCGGCCTTCCATGAGGACCTACAATCAGCTGATTTGGAAGGTGGCGCCCACTAATTTTGATCCACTCTGTACACAACCAGGAAGATTTCCTCCCGTAAGCGACTTCCATGAACTCCCCCTACTCCTCTGAGCTAAGATGTAGGCCGTTTTCTACCTCTCTGGTTGCGGGTCGACGGAAAAGCTCGTTTGGCCCGTAACAACATCTTTCTGAAAAAGTCAAATAGCTCGTGCCATATACATTTGAAAAATAGGTGAATTCTAAACAAATCGTCTATACAATTAAATACACTTTGCTTAATTTAATAGACTAAAATAGATATTACAGCTCAAAATTGAGAAGTGATAAACAAATGTCTTCAGTAACCTTGGGCCCTTATACATATAAGCTTGGCAACGACGAAGAAAAACTCAGATACTCCTAAGTTGTTCTGGATTTTGGGGATCTGTTCTGGTAGAATTTCTACCCAAATGCGAGTCTCCCCGCGATTGTACCTCCGTTCCGTTTAGCTTTCTTGTCATACACCTTCAGAAATAACAGTCTAGACTCTAGAGCATTGGTCGGCAACATTTTCGAGGGATCGGACCACTTGAGTGAGCAATAAATGGCGGCGGGCAGGATGGGAGCAGACGTCTTGCGACACCACCAAGGTAAAGATTTTTTGTAAACTCAGCTATGAAACCAATAACTGTATCTCTTAACCCTTTATAGGAGACTGGTTTATATTTTAACCAAGTCAACAAAAAGCTGTTATAAAACATATTCATTGACAGCCTTTTCGTCCGACTGTTGGACATCTGCCTCTTCTCTGCCACGTGTTTCTCCTCAGCGCTAAGGTAGAAACACTATATGAAACATATACCGGTCTTATATTCAATCAGATGATCCTTGCCATATTGTAGAAGCGTGTACTGGTCACGAATTTGACCAGTTTCTAGATGTGTGCAAGGGAGGGGAAAACTGGTTGAATTTTCAATCAGTGTCCGCAACTACAACTACCGCTATACACGTATTTTTCGAGTAGTTTTACGGAAAAGTATTGGTTTTTCTTTACTGTATGGAGGATTCGAGTGAAAATTGGTGGGTAAGTACAACCATATTTGTAGATGATGATGTAATAAATATAATTGTTGTTCTTGCTTGCGCTAGGATATTATTTGTATCTATGTAACAATATAACCTTACTGACGTATGTAATGTAGTTGCGATGTATATGCATTTATTAATTATTTTAGCGTCTATTTTTTTATTAGCCCGCGTCATCCCATTGTTGGGCAAGGGCCTCCCCCATAAGGGGGGTTGTTGATCTACTCTCCCATAGTGATCAACCCTCGTGGAAGAAAAGCGCCGTGTTAACGCATTCTTCGGGTCACCCATCCAAGTACTGACCGGGGACCACGCTGCTTTAACTCTCCTGATCGTACGTGAACGGGCGACGAATGTGCACAACCCGGGACCTTAACGTCTGTATTCAGCAATATTCACAGAGTAAACCAATAGCATATTATGTTATAAGGAGTATAAGTGAGATTTTGAGTGCCGAGCGTGAACTTTCAGGCAGGGTACACAAAGTCACTTATATTCCGAATTACATATGCTATTTTTTTTAATTTGAATAAAACTTATTATTTTCTAAAATAATTATAGATTATAAATAACTTATAATTATAAATAATATTATTTGTAGATGACAAAAATGAGTTCTAGAAAAGGAATCAATTTGGACGAAATAAGCCAATTATGCACGGCAGAACAACTTGCGTGGTTAGATTGCATCAATGACGACCAGGCAGTTGACTCCGATCTTGGTGGAGACTCTGTCGATGATGACATCATTTCAAAGTCTGCATCATTATCTTCTGGCACGTGACGGCAAACGAAAAGTAGTTTCTCCCAAATGGATGATAACTTGAGTTTCGAAGTGACGATCCTGTAGCCAATTTTGGCTTTAACCCTAATCCTGTAACACATCAACCTATTGCACAATATGATTCTACATCGTATGAAAACGAACCACTTGTTGCCCTTGTCACCAAATCAACATTAGCGAAAACACAACTTCAAAATCAAACTGATAATTTTCCATGGACAAAATTACCCTATTTACCACATAGTGTCCAGGCGATTGGTTTCAAGAATTTCCTGGACCTAAAATTCCCACAAGCGAATCACCTATTGCAATTTTCTCCAACATTCTGGGAGATGATTTTCTCGACTCGGTTGTAACTGAGTCCAACCGTTATGCGCAGCAAAATCACACTTCTTTCGAGCTGACTTTAGAATAGTTGAAGGCTTTTCTTGGAGTACCAATTATAATGGGTTTTAACTCTTTACCAAGCCTGCGATTATATTGGTCGTCTGACCCAAATTCAGCAAACAAGAATATCACACATTGTGGCAACTAAGAAGATTTCTGAAGATACTTTGTTTCTTACACATCAACGATAATGAAGCTATGCCAAAAAAAGGAGCTAATGGTTTCGACAAATTATTCAAAATGAGACCTATGATTACCTATTTGTCAAATACATTATTGAACCCTTACATTCCAGACAGAAACTTAGCCATAGATGAAAGCATAGTGGGTTTCAAAGGCAGCGTCGATTTGAAGCAATACATGCCTCTCAAACCAATTAAAAGAGGAATTAAGATATGGGTTTTGGCTTGTTCTACGACTGGGTATTTACTTAATTTTTTGTATACGAAGGAAAGAAGGACTCTGATGAATTAGACTCCTTAGGCGAAAAACGTATTAGAATTGACTAAACCATTGGAAAATAAATACTATTGTATTTATTTCGATAATTTTTTCACCAGCTTTCCTCTGTTACCGAAGCTTTTTGATAGAAAATTGTTTGGATGCGGAACAATGAGGTCTAACCGAAAAAAATTTCCAAAAGAGCTGTTAGTTCCAGATAAAAATTCAACAAGGAGATCTTGATACTGTTGGTAGCTATAACATAACAGTCAATAAATGGAAGGATCGAGGAAAAAAATGTGTACTCGTTGCTTCTACCATATATTCGGCAACGGAAAAATTAAATGTTCAGCAAATGACTAAGGAAGGAGTTACTGTTACTGTTGAATGTCCAAAAAGCATAGAGGACTATAATCAAAACATGGGTGGGGTTGATCGATTTGATCAGCTCAATTCTTGTTACTCTATAGCCTCTAAGTCACGAAAATGGTGGTTAAAATTGTTTTATTACCTGGTCGATGCTTCTATCGTGAACTCGTATATTCTATATAAAGTGTGGGTGCTTCTACTAACCAGCCTAAATTCAAACCAAAATCACATCTTATATTTAGAAGCATACTCGCAGATCAACTCATAGGATAATTGTCAACAAGAAAATCACAAGGATCGTGTTTGATAGCTGGCAAAAATAAAATAAAAAAAATTGATGGTAGGTCAGTCAATTTCGAAAATACGGTAAGAATGGCAAATGTTGGTGATAACTTACCAACACACACTACTTCACGAAGATGTGCAATGTGCAGCACTGATAACATACCAAAACGTTCAAATATAGCGTGCACAAAATGTCAAGTAGCGCTATGTTTACCTTCTTTTGCGCCATTCCACAACAAGTGACCAACTAAGAGTGTTATAAAATAGTTTATTTAATTTTGTATTGCCTTACTATATTTTTAGTGTTATTATGATTTTTCATTGTCCGAAAGCGGTCAATATTTCAACCAGTATTTTCACAGTTGTATCCTGTATCCTAATGCGATACTGGTCGAAATATCAACCTGCTAAGAAAAAATCTACCAAATTTTTCTTTATTTTTGCCATTCCAAACCTTCAATCAACAAGTACTTATAAAAAAGAGGCTGTTTTTTGTTCATCATAATCTGCCCTATAAAGGATTAAGTCGGGAAGTATATATATATATTTCTTTCTTGAAATCTTGAATCCGCTCGTGGGGATGGAGTCGAAGTGGCGAGGCTTCCAGTATGTATTTTCCATTCAGTGTAATAGATGGAGTGGTGACAGTCACTACCCCTCCGTTGAGTACCTGCGAGTTATTCGGGTTGCTGTAGGTTTTAATATACCGCGTCACAGATTCACTATTATGCAGTCAGTTTGTCGATTAGTGAAACCAATCGATATGAGGCCACCGATAATTGCCTCTTCAGGCAATCTCCTGCAGCGGGACCTTAAGGTTATTTTACTAAATATCGCGCGGGCCGCACGAGAAATAGTTTTTTGGCGAAACTACGCGGGCTGCGCCAAAGCTCCTAGAGGGTCTCATGCGGTCCGCGGGTTGCGGATTGCCGATCGCTGCTCTAGAGAATTCAGATCGGGAAAACGTGGTAATCAACTTAACATCGTCTTCTTTACTAATCCACTGTTGAAAATAATTTGTGTTCACGTTTCTTTTGAAATAGACTTGGGTTACATCCGTATATTTGCACAAACATGTAAAGGTACCTAACTTAGAAGGTAAGAGAGTGTATTTTCAAGAAATAAAGAGGAAATTTGCGTTTAAACAGTTTTGTAAAATGAATTATTCAATTAGGACAGTATAATAAATTTACATGAAATTCATGTTAAAATTTCCTGATCTTGTCAGATGTGAATTTTCGTCAACCCAATAGTGTAAATTTGCTAGTAAGTAGATCCTTCTCTGTTAAATGTTGTTCTATCATCTTCATCAGGTACATGTGTAGCCCAACGACGGAATTCTAGACGATGTTCAATATTACCTGGAATCAAATGCTGAACTTCTGGATAGTGATTTGCTTAGAAATTTTGACTCTCTAGTACACACCATAGATGGTGGTGGATGACCTTTCATCTTTTTAGTTTTAACTGCTTCTTCTTTTCCACATTTGCTCTAAGTCTATCCCAAATATCTCTTCGCATAAACCTTCTATTTTCCGATAAATTTCTATG
The DNA here is from genome assembly GCA_014611495.1 of Limonius californicus. Classification (NCBI taxonomy): domain Eukaryota; kingdom Metazoa; phylum Arthropoda; class Insecta; order Coleoptera; family Elateridae; genus Limonius; species Limonius californicus. The sequence continues at coordinate 44,275 of JABXWE010016866.1, read as the reverse complement.
CACATTTGCAAATACTTTGAAGACTGGGATGGCTCAGTGGTAAGAGAATCAGGCTTTGAATGTAATAGTCCAGACGCTTCCCACTTCGAATCACTCCAGGGGTACGCCTTAACAGCAACTTGCTTCTATTTTCCACCACAAACACTGTACACGTCTCTGCACTCTCCTGCTGAAAATCTAGCCATTTTGAATTGCTGCAGATAAAATGGATTTTTAAAAATTTGGAATCCTTGTTAATATTTGACTTTTGAAATGATTTCCATTATTCAAGCGAGTTGATATGAAAGTTTAATTTTTCGTAACTAAGTAATTATTAAGTATAGGTAATTATGATATTTGTTCGTAATTGTGTCATCTGCCTGTTAAATATGGTAGTAGGCCGCTGAATCACCCTGCTTAGACAAATGAACTGAATCTGTTGCGAATCACAATAGACAGGCTACTGCTAAAGGCAAGCTACAAGAAACACTTCCGAAACTCACATCCCACATGTGGGCATGGAGTAGACAACAAAGTAGAAAGCTAAAGGAGGATGGATAACGAAAGGAAAGTAGCAAAAAACGAGCGTACAGTCTAATTTCCAGACCTAGTATTAAGAGACAAACGTTCTTTGCTTAATTCGCTCATTATTTTTCTTACCGACACAGGGAGTTGCACATAATTAAAAACGGTTAAATTTCTCAATTCTTGACTAATTCTTAGCTCAAAATATTTGGCATGTAGAGCATATTAATTTCTGCCTACAGCTGAGCTGTGTAATAATAATATAATTTACATTTCTAATGCTCCCTTAGTTAGACAATTTTTAGTTCTATGGGTAAACTTTGCGACATTACAAATCCCACTTGTTCAGCACCAAAAACAACTTGTTTCATTCCGCGAGTTTAATAGCTCGAGTGCGTGAACTCCCGAAATAACTTTATGATGGCTCTTCTGGTCCTTATAGTTGGGGTTATTTAAATTTCGGCTTGAAGATATTCGCGTCCACGCGAAAAAACGGCTAAATTAATACCCCTAATTTGTTTTGACATGAAGCCTAAATGCTTTCTATCATAATTAAAAAAACCCCAGAAACAAGGCGAACAAATGTTGAGACAAGGTTTTGTGTAACAGGTAAATGTTGCTAAATACACAAGTGCGATCCCTGTGGCCGTTAATACGCACATAAGAGCTTATTCGGGATAAGGGCGGGTGCTTCATATCCGCCAGGATTGTTTAAAGAGATCCCTAATTTGTTTTTGCAAATCCAAATTTCTGCATTCAATTACAGAGGAGCAAAAGTGGGAGGGCAGAGCTTTGTGTTAATGCTAAAGCATTCTATGCAACACTAATTAATGCATCAGGCAAATGGTGCGCCCCAAGGATTATTAGTCTTAAGGGCCCTCTCTCAGATAAACCTCATTGTCGGAAGCCGGTTGCATTTATTACCCCGTCATTGCATGCAAATTTGTATTCGAATTCGAACAAGGAACAAGAAGTGGTCAAACTCTAGTGTGCGAGCAAACAAGGACCGGTAACGAGCTCTGATCAAAGCACTGTAAACTGAATTTGACTGCCGGATCAACCCAGGGCGTTACACAAACACTGAGCTTTAATTAAATCATCGCTTGCTTTGGTTCACCTAGGCAAATTATATCAAATTCCCTCTTAGAGTACAAGAAAACTCGATTATCCTTTATAATTTCCGCGCAACAAGATGAAGGAGCTGTCGAAGTCGTTCTAAAGGAAAAAGGACCTCGCATATAGCCATGGGGCACACCATGACAATCCCGCGTACGTTACATTTTACGCGGAATCGGTCGGGGTTACAATTACAACAATAAAAGGGCACTTATGAAGTAGTTTTGAACAACAAAGGCCCTGTTCGGGGATCCCGAGGCGAAAGGGCGCTTGTTTTATGTCTCACATTATCCTGCGTTTGCACAGTACCTATGAGACCCGTATTAGCACAAATTATTGATTGTTGAGGAAATATTTAAACAGCAAAGGTCCTACTGAAGATCCCTGAGGCACTTTTCTGCTTTCTCGGCGTTCTTCATTACTTCCCAAGTACTTGTTTAAAAGTTATTCAATTATAGGTTAAATCCGGAAAGACGAGGGGATATTGTGCAGCTTTTATCCCGGAATTTGAATTTTTGCGTTTATATGAATTAAAAATTTACTCCAGCTTTTATAGGTAAATAAATAAAAGAAACGCACCCTTAAATGTCAGTTTTCTTGGCCTACAAAATATCGTGGAAGATGTATGAAAGGAGATATGAAAAGAGAATCGTAGTATAAAGGAAACAAAGGCTGTAGGCCGGGCCTCTTGAGACCCGAAACGTGAGAGCGGGGAATAAAACATTAACAGACTCCGTTTACACCGTGTACTCTCGAGCGGACTAGATATAATACTTCTTGGATTATTGCATTCTTTTCTACCAGTGGATTTATTTATTTAAAAACGCCCGTGGTCGGCTTTTACGTGCATTAATGTGAAAATTAAAAAAAATCTACAAGCAACCGTGTTATTGATAATTGTACATGCACAAAAACATAAAACACCCGACTTTTATCTAAATGTCATTTAACAGTGATAAATGTTACTCTATTTAAACATGCAATTTGAACATTACTCGCTTATTATCTTTTACTATTTGAGGGTTTGTAAACTTGAGCCCATTTGTAAAATGTACGTTCCTTCGTTGAAACTTTCTCTATTTTTAGACTTCGCTCCAAGAGAGGTGTCTTCAAATCAACACCCCTCGCCCTCGTAAAAATTCTAATCAAGACCATTAACACGAAGAATTTTTACAGCGGCTTTTAGGTGACAAAATTTAATTCGACTTTTTATTAATGTTAGCATAATCGTAATCTTAATAGGAGCAAAACTTTACGACAGATTACACACAGTAGATAATGTTCTAGTGCTTGTACTTGTGCACGTTGGAATTTCAATCTGGCTACATTTAACTTTTAAATCTGACATGAAATAACTGATTGGTTAATTTCTTACCAGGACTGATTACGTCGGTTACAACTACTTTGTTCGTATGTAATTGCTGACTCCTTGCAATTGACAAACCCATACGGAAGTTGAATTTATCTGTTTCATTATTCAAAGCTCCATGTATACAGGTATTAATTAAAATGTTCCAGACTATTTCTTGGAAGTTAATTAAAAAGCAAGTATACATAAATCTATCTATAGAACATGCGCAGTGTGTAATTTCTATTATCTAAGGAATAGCGAAGGAACGAAAATTATAACGTGAAGCTCTCGGATGGAAGTAAAGTAAATTAATGCAGAAGGAATTAATATTCACTTGTGAATTAACAATGGCTTTTCTAAATTTAGTAGGCCGAGATGAACGAATAAATCGATGTGGATGAAATGAATCCCGTAAGTTGCTGACAATCTATTAAGGAATTGTTTAAGGCAATTTTGAAATTTCAAGGGAGGAAATTCGTTCATAAAAGGCTATGTTCGCGGATTTTATTAAATTCTTTTTGTGTTAAACTTTTTAATTTTAAATTGGAGTTTAGGGTTTTGAAATGTTTCAATAAAAAGTAAACACATCTTGTTGCTTGCTTTTCTACAAAGATTTGTACTTCGGTTACATTATGCTTAAAATTAGTATTTCTAGAACATAACCCCCTGTGTTTGTTTCAGTTTGTGTTTGTAGTTACGAATTGTGTAAAGTTTTGGGATTGTGCACAGAATGTTAAACGACAATTTGCTTTAAAACGATTGTATCTACAAATTGCCGTTACTCATATTTCATTTTAAAAAGTACATACAGGTATTCCCTAAGCAAAGTGCCACTTCTATATTACTAGTATATCAAAGTAAGGCATCTGAAACTGATACGTTCAGCGTTTTGTGGATTTTTTTGCTTGTAGCATTGAGTTAATTGTTATGTTTTGCCATGTAAAGGAGCAACTCTTGATGGATTTCCACGACGTAAACCTAAGCGTTCCACTTTAAAAAATATTTGGTCCCAGGATACGCTTGATGTTCTAAACAACAAATTTGAAAGAATCAAAACATTGTCATTCGCTTAAGGAACTCCAAACACTGAAGTATGCAAATAGAAAAAAGTTTTTTTGCATTAACTTACCTGATAACGCCCTATTTTGCAAAAGTTTTTTTTATACTTTTTAGATAAAGTTGTACTTAATATCTAGTGTTTGCTTATACAGGGTAACTACTTTATCTTGTAACAGGTAGGTAGGCTACACACATTACAGCTGTTTGTATTCCATTGGTATCTTGGTAAACTTTACATTATAGACAAATAAAAATCAAAGTAGTTACGTTGGATGTATTAGGAAACTACAATGAAGCTATTTACTGATAAATAAGATGTAGTTTTTCAAGAGGTATATTTACAATATTTATTTCTTATAATTTAAACAAAATAAACACAGAAAGCCAAAATAGTATAAAACATAACAATAAAATTCACAGGAAAAATAAATTAAATAAAAACAGGAAGAAAAATACTAATTTATGACGTAATAAATGTCCAAACTGCCGTCCACCTTGCTGTTCACATAAGTCAATCGGCCGCAGAAGAGAAGTTCTAACATGAGTTAGCATGTGCGGGGTGATTAACCTATACGATTTAATAATTATTTCATGTAAATCTTCGGGAGTTTCGTAGGCGTCGGTTTTTACCTTACCCCCCCAAAACGGAGTCAAGTCCGCACTATGTGGAGGCCAAGGATGAATTGCACCTCTTACAATTAATCTGTTACGGAAAGTTTCATCTTGGTAGTTTCTTGCAATTCTATAGAAGTGGACGGGTACTCCGTCATTTTGAAACCACATACGCTGCCTAACATAAAAAGGCATGCCTTATACATATAATAGTTGAGGCAAATCATTTCCTAACAAATGTAAATAAATTTCCCCATTTAAGCTGTCCTCAAAGAAGTGGGGACCAACGACAAAGTTGTCAACGATGCCACACCACACATTTACAGTAAACATTTTGAAAGTGTGCTTGACGAATCCAATGTAGTTTATCTTGTGAATAAAAATGGCAATTGTGTCTATTTTACACCCATTGTTCGTCTTCGTCGAAAACTAGAATATTTTTTAAAAACAGTGGAAACAGTATTCACCTGTTCAGGCTAGGAAACTACAGGAAACCTTAGCCGGGGCAGCGCAATGCCAGCTCAAGTAAAACGATTTTCTTTGGAAATTTAAACTATTTATTTGTTCAGTAAAACAAAATGGTAATGAAGTTATAGGCCTGTGTGCAGGATGGTTTTCTGAAGGTGCAACGTGAATGATGAAGCTGCAGCTGAGATACCTTCAAGCGCAATCATCAAGGGAAGCCGTAAGCTGCTGAGATACCTCAAGGCGCTGGCTGGTAAAGGGTTAAGGAAACTTGAGGCTACAGCTGAGATACCTCAAAGCGCAATCGTCAAGGGAAGCCGTAAGCTGCTGAGATACATACCTCAAGCGTTGGCAGATGAAGGGTTAAGGAAACTTGAGGCTGCAGCTGAGCTACCCCAAAGCGCAATCATCGAGTGAATCCGTAAGCTGCTGAAATACTTCAAGCACTGGCGGGTGAAGGGTAAGGAAACTTGAGGCTGCAGTTGTGATACCTCAACGCGCAATTGTCAAGGAAAGCAGTAAGCTGCTGAGATACCTCAAAGCGCTAGCAGGTGAAGGGTTAAGGAAACTTGTAAATTAACTGTGCTTCTTGACGTTTAGATCAAGAATCCTCTCATAGCAACTTACTTCTACTTATATAGGCTAAAAGCGGATGCTGGATCGTGAGAACCCGCTGCACGTGCACCCCGTTTTTCAAAACAAGACGATGACCCCATTAATTTTGGAACTAATAATTTTCGTAAAAATAGGTTAATTGTCTGTTAAAAATCTGAAGAACCAAACTAAATAAATAACTCCCATAATTTAGTATTTAGGTAACACGTCTATGTGTGGAATGTCACCCATGAGAGTATTCAAGAAAGGTAATCATTTAGAAAGGTTATGGACTAAATTAAACCAAACATTTAGCGCAGTAACAGACCGCACCAAAGACAGCTGTCATTGCGTACTTACATACTTGAGATCAACTAATTCAAAGTCATATTGTTAACCTATATATCTGAAATAAATAGCAGAAAGAAAACTCTGAAAAGGAATGTATTAAATATGGAAATGTAAAATTCAACTACCGAATGGGTAGGCGTCTTATAATTCCATTCTTTGTATGTGAAAGTTGGTGTTTACTTTGTGATCGTTGCCCTCATAAATTAGGTCTATTCGTGAAGGACAGACCCTTTACAAAAACATAAACACGTGTGAAGGAACGGCCCAAGATCCCAAGATCAATGAGGCGTGATTTTCAATGGCAACTAAAATTCATTAGCAGTTACATTTATCACGATATATCATCATCAACAGCCTTTCCGTCCCACTGCTGGGCATCGGCCTCTTCTCTGCCACGTGTTTCCCCTCAGCGCTAAGGTAGAAACACGGGGGACCTACAGTTTAACGTCCAATCCGAACGACAGAAATTCCAGAGAAGGTTTTTAGCATTAAGATCCCACGGTTGCAAGCCGAATTGGGAAATTGTGTGTGGTGGGTTGCAGACAAGATTTTTATAAATCTGCATAGTTCTACTTAGGTTTCGAACCCAAGCCGGAATCGACGTTATTCAGAAAGCGAGCGCTCTACCAACTGGGCTACCACCACACCCTAATATATATGCGGGTACAGATCAGAAAATTAAAATTAGGATCATAATGTCCCAAAGTTCAACTGTTGGTGAGAATATAAACATAATCTCAACTGCGGGCCGCTAGCTACAGAGATACTACAAGGCAATTTAAATAAGATACAAAAATGGATGAAACGATGACGAGTAAAGGCTAACCAAAATAAGTCAGTGCATGTAACTTTTACCCTAAGAAAAGAAACAGGCCCTCCCATCCGGCTAAAATACCAACAGATACCTCAATACGTCGGATTCCATCTTGATAGACGCTTGAACTGGCGCAAGCACATATTCACGAAAAGGAAGCAACTGGGACTGATGCTCAGTAAAATCTACTGGATGATCGGTACGAAGTCGCAACTTTCATTGGAAGATAAACTATTAATTTACAAATCTATTCTAAAACTTGTGTGGACATATGGAATACAATTACGGGGCTCAGCTGCCAACTCTAATATAGAAATTCTTTAAAGATTTCAGCCAAAAGCGCTGCGTATGGTTGTTGACGCTTCATGGTTTATTCCCAACGGCGTAATCCGCCGCGATCTCCAAGTAGTGAGTGTTAAGCAAGAGATAAAAAATGACAGCGTTAACTATTGTTCGAGGTTAAGTGTCCATCTAAATCGTCTAGTGAGACAACTTCTTAGAAGAGAGGTTGGTAACCGTAGATTTAAGCGCCGTAGCCCCAAAGACCCAACAACTAGATTTTAAGTTAGTTTTAAGTTAACCCCAATAGCGAGCGAATAATAATCGTTATTGATTAAAAGAGAAAAAGGAGTATGTCATTGGACAGACGCCTACATGTCATTATTCTATTGTCAAACTAATTACTGAATGTCCAGATGGACAGATTGTAATAAATTGGGATATTAATTTAAAAAAAGTAATCGTTAGAGAGCGGACTATATGAAAAATGCATATTCTTTATATATGTCCTCTTATGTGTATGATTTGCACAATTTTAAACATACTGATACTAATTTTACATGGCATACTCGTATTTTACAAACTGTAATATCTTATATATTTTTGTCTCTTGAGTTGTTTAGCTTAGAAATTGCGTAGAGAGTAGGATTAAAACTTTCTAATTCTCATGAAGCGGTAGCGGGAGTTCCATTAATGACAGTATCTGTTAAATTTTTAACGACCAAGGTAAGGTAAGACCTTACTACCTACTTCTTTTCTGTTTAGTATTTGCTTGACCAACGGCTCAATACGCTAGTTCAGTTTTAAAATGACAATGTCTACAATTACAAATTGGATCAAAGGCTACCCCCAACTGGTGCTGGATGGAGATAAGGTGTTCTGTCGTCCGCGTAGTAAACCAGTAAGTAGACATACAATATAGGCATACAATCATCCATTTAAAATTTAGTGCTATAGCTTTACATTTTTAAACATTAAAATTGATTAAAAACTTGTTCATTTCCTTCTAACTCTTCTTATTTGTAAATACTATCTTCTTGGTCAGGCATCGAGCAACAAGAAGCTTCTGATGGAACAACATGCAAAAACTCCTGCTCATATCGGCAAGTGCGAAAAACTAAGAAAATCTACAAAATGTTAGCAAACATTACGTCAATGCGTGACTATAAGTTCCAGGAATATCGAACAAGAGACATTCTGTGAAGACTTATGTAGAAGTTTATATATAATCAAATAGATATCAAACATATATCAAATACAAAATCCTGATGAAAGCACTGAACGCAAATGTGTTTTTGAACGTGTTTATTCTAATACAATGTCAGAAATAAAACAAATAATTTGCAACAATTATACATATTTTGCGGTAGACAAAACCACCGATAGTTGCGGTCGATATATTGCCCAGTTATTAATTGGCATTCTTCACGAGGACGTCCTTTACAAGTCATATTTAATAACTTCAAAACAACTTCACGAAACAAATAATTTGTCTATAATATATTTGTGCAAGACGCATTATCCTGTTTCTATTTGCCTGAATGTGCTCCTTCACAAAAAGGACGTTCACGTTAAGGAAAAAGTTGGAACTACAGTTTGTTACGGGCTTAAATAGAATTGTGACACATAAACGACGGTATGCCCTAGCGTAGCTCACAGAAGGAGAGGGGGTTTATTTTGCAAAATACACCGCGTTTAAATCTGATTAAATTCCGGTTAAAGCCCTAATAAGTGAGGGCGCCAACGGGAATATCGCTAGATCCGGCCCTGCTCAAGCTCCACATTACTTTGAACGGCAAATCCGAAGGTTGTGCTTGATGGAACCTACCTTTTCACGCAATTGTGACAGAAATGTGAATTTACTAGTCCCGTAAACAAAGGGGCGCAACAATCACTCTCAGCTGTCTTTACAGGAATCTTCACATTATTTTTAACAGAGATCAAAATAAAATAGACTTGAGTTTAACAAGGCATTTAATTAAATTAAAGAAGCGGACCAAATACACGCAAAATGATAAAGTGATTTTATTTTGGTAACGAACAAAGATCAATATTCTAAAAAAAGCACAGTTTCAAACTAATATTCTTAAAATTAAACAAGGTCACGGACAGGTGAACCCAAAGCAATTAAATCTAAGTTAATAATACCCGAAAAAAAAATACTGCAGAGAGGCCTTGTACACGCAGTATTTTGGCCGATTTTTCTACATTGTATCATACGGCGAAATTTCTCAAATCGGTACTTTATACGATATTTTCGGAATTTTTGGGAAACCGAATATTCCGCTTTTTTCGGACGTATCATGAATGGTACTGCAGAAAGCGAAAGTAATTAGATATTGGTAAAATACACCGATTCGGACGCCTGGGGGTAATTTTAAATCTGCGTAACACTCAGGTCGAGAGCTAGCGCGTTACTTCTGTCTGCATCCCGCACTTAATAGTGCGAAGACTCGGATTAAAGCTACGTTTGCAGAAAGCTAAATAAACGTCGCGCATACCAGCTGCATTCAGTAAAAGCGGCCGAACGTTACAAGATTACGAAAAATTAAGGAATGCACTCAAAAGAATCCTGGATAAGTCTTAAGGGGAGATGCCTTAAAATTAGAGTTAAGTATAGATATCGGTACAAAGTTGAATATGAAATATGTTTACTGAAAGGAGGCAAACATTTTTGTTGGAGAATTTTGAAAAACTTTTGATGTGAATTGTTTCAATAATATGTCGAGGAAATAGCAGAATGCAAGTTTGTAATATTAATTATTTAATTAATGCCAAGTATTACTGTAAGATTTTTTTAGTGTAAATAAATAGTTGTGTTTAATTCATTTAATAAATATCCTTAATTGCATTTTCTATTTTTTTTATATTACCAGAAAGCAAAAGTACTTGCATATATTATTATATTTTTCATATACACTTTCGTTAGAAAAGGTGCATACATAGGCGCATATTTCTCACAATTTCTTTGCTTATATTCCGCGCTGTAGTTATCATCTTTAGTAAGGTGTTGTAGTAATGTGACATGGTAAGGATGAAACCGGTTTGCTTTTAAAATTTAAATACGTAACTTTGGCTAAAGCCTACAGTTCTTGTAACTGCTCTTTGGCTTATATGAGGATTAGTAATTACTTATTCGATGATTGCTGTTTCAGCTTCTACAGTTTTCACATGACGTTGTCTCCTCTTTGGCTTGGAAAACTATCCATCAAATTTCCTTCCAGACGCCGAAAGGCATTATCTGATGGGGTCTATCCGGGTACCTTTGTGCATCTCGCCGTACTACTAAGCCGGTTGCCCCTCCCAAACTCAACATCATATTTGTTTTCTCGCTATTAGAATACATTAAAACTGATTGTTATTACCACAAGAATCTAAACAAATCAACAACTTTGTACGGAAGTTTGTTAAGTTTTGACTAAACAGTAGCTGACATTGCCTGTCGGCTCTTAATGTCGAAAATATTTTTTATAGCTGAAAAGAATGAACATGTGAGGGGTGTAGGCTACTTATTTGTTTCGAGATAAAATGATCACACTGTATAAAGCATATTCGTGTGTTACATTAATTAATTAATATTCTGAAGCGATATTTAAATTTTCATAATAAATTGTAGGAGTTCTTGTAGGGGTACGATAACAATGTATTAACTATTTCTTAACCGTCTAGGTACGTTCAGCTTTGAAATTTTTATTTGTACGCGGCTATTGTTCAGCATGAAAAATGACTGCGACAGCCCAAAGAAAGCAAAGATTTTGTTATTGTCTTCGGGGATTGTGACGAACGTACCATCCGACCATAATTCAACGAATAAAATGAAAGATTTTTAACAATAGTCCTTTGAGAGTTTTTGGGTAGAAGCGTAAGGATTATTAATACGTTTCCGCATCTTTACTTAAAACGACAATCCGAGATTTCCTTCGCAATTTTCACTTTATCATAGCACCAGCCCGTGCTGGCCTACGTTTTATCTGTTGTCTCTCCAAAATTCCCTTGTTGGATAGATAAAGGACCATAATTGAAGGAGTACATTGTAATTCACCAGATCACGGGCTGTAGATTAAATTCACCTCCTTGTCAATTCGCCTCCCTAGTTTCCTCTTGTGCCTGGGAAATGCCTTCGCACCCTTCTTCTTGCCTTCGATGTGTTACTTTGATACAAGGTGCCTGAACGACGTGACTGCAATTTGTTACCTTTTATTGCATCTAGTTTAAAACCAAGAGCTGCCACCGCACGTATAACTCCAGTTACAAATGTGAGAAAAACAGTTTTTTTAGCAACCCACAGTCACATTAACATTTAAAGACGCTTAATCTTAACCCTAGTGAAATTTATTTTGTCCGTTTACAAATCCATATACTAGGGAACAATTATATGTTTAATAAATACTCCTTAATATATTTAAGTATAGTGGCATAAACATTTCATATTCTTGTAGGAGGAATTTGAAATATCTATCAATTCTCAGAAGATCAAAGTGTTGAATTGTTCCAGACTGCTGCTGTTCAATAAATTTGGCGTAAGTGTTAGGAATTGAAATGAGCAGAGAAGAAGTATTTAGAGAACTAAAGCTGAACCGAAAATGTTGCACGAGTACACGAATAGATTTTGAGATCAAAAGTGGTGCAAGTTTGAAACTAGAAACAATGCGGTAGCAGGGCTCAGTTGGGTAGCGTATGTCTGGAGTTTAACGGCTCTAACATAGTTGGTGGTGTTAGTAAAGGACACCCGGACGACCAAAATGACTCCGGGTTAATCCACCGAACCCGAGCACAACTTATGAGCTAAGGAACTTTCACCTTTTCAAATCCTAGTAGCTTTCGACGTATTAGTAATTAATATTCCGTCGCGTTCGCACCCTGCCAGCAGGTCGTCTCAGGAATGCAGCAGTAATAAAATAATGAAGAAGCAAATTCGAGAGAGGAAATAAATCTACAATAAAGTAAATTAGCTGTAAGAAAACAAAGGAGCTTTCAATCGCTGATGTTTACTGCCGTGTTTTGAGAGAAAATGAAAGACTTATGTCGAGTCCCGCGAGAAAATTCCCAAGTTGTAAACTTCCAGATACCGCGTGTAAGAGATTGCTATACTTTTATATTGTCTTTCGATATTTTCGAGATCTATAAATGTATTTATGTCGAAACAAACATAAACAAGCATTAAACTCTTCGCCGAATCTCTCTTTTCCGCTTAATTTCCTACTCTCTGTTTTATTTAACTTAGATGCTCCCTTTTCTATATTTTGATTCCTAACCTAAAACTAAAAATTTAATAGGCAATCTTTGATTTTTAGTAGAACGAAATAGAAGCTTTAGTTAAATCGGTTCTTATTTCGACAGAAAAAATTGATAGAGTTCTATGGGTCCCTATTTTTTAGTTACGACTTTTAGATATCCCCGGATTTCGGCTTTCAGAAAAACAATCTAAAACAGATTTTTTCGTGATGTCCCGCCAAAGACAGCAGCATTTATTTCAATTTCGCTAAAACATTTCGGAGAACCAAAGCTGGTTTAGATGGCTTTTGTATGAATGCCGAGGGCCTAAAAATTTTCGTTCAAAGTACTGCGAGTATATTCGAACAAAGTGAACGAAAAAATAACAAAGCAACCGGACCGAAGAAACTCGAAAGCAACTTAGATCGTGTAATTCTATAAATTCTACTGTTTGTGTTTTCTTCTTTCCTGTTTTAAAGAAGTACGCAATGTTATTTTTGTTGGTAGTAGCAGATGAAAATGCTTATATTGACAGAAATATTCCGAATTTTCTCTCGGTAACAAGAAATAGAAGGCGATGTCGCTCCGAGTGTTAGGCGGAAATTGAAAGCTGGTGTTCAACTACGAAGCTGTCCGACGCCATTTCCTTTAACTACGTGGATTCATAAGACAGTCTGTTTGAGATTAATATGTGATTTTTTCCGAGAGCGTGGTTTCCTGATGCACGGGGGAAAATGGACGGGGTTTTCTGATTCGCAGAGAGATGGAAATAAATCGAAGGTCTGTATAATGTAGGAACTTCGGCAAGTGCAATAAACGTTTTCAGTATTCGCTTCGGAAAACTTTAACCGATTAAAACAAGAACAGGAAAAGTTCTTTGTTTTGTTGATCTTTTCATTTCAGCGAACTTCCCAAGAAATAACTGTATTTCTTGCAATTGCGCTAAGTAGTAGTTTCACAGCAAGTTTATTCCACCGCAGAATTGTAAAGTAATCAATTTTTAGTTTATTCCTCTAGATTAAAACCATTTTTATCTTTAAACAAGAATATTTCGTTCCGCAAAGTGTTTTCTATGCGGATTTATACTGAATCTCATTAAATTTATTCCATAATTTCAGAACGATATACCTTTAAGTAGTCAAATTAAAGGGCGACATTCACCTGCCAATTAGAGCTGCTTCGGAACGATTGAAAGCATTAATTTGTAATTAATATCTAATTTCGCTGCAGATTCAAACGGGCGCCCTTAATTTTTCCCAGAGAAGGTAAATCAGGAGAGCCGAGGGGTGTTTAAACAAGAAACCGATAATTTAATCACTTAAGGTAAAAGTCTATCGGAAACAAGTTGAAGCGTGCATTTACTTCCACTTTAATTGTTACGCAACTTTCTGTATTATACTAGATACAGATATATGCAGATGTTTGCGAATGACTTTGTAAGGTTGAATTATTTGTAGTGTGTGGCGTGAAATATGGCTTTTTTTTGTTTTGAGTGTTAGAAATTAATGTGCAACAAGCACACCATGAAATAGTGCTTTAAATGACAGTTTCCGTGACTGGTATGTGTACTCTTACCGCGGAAATGCAGGAATAGTTTAAGTTTTTTCAGTAAGTGATCGTTGTCGACGTGGGTACGATGACAGTAATTATTATAAATTCATTATTAGGTTATAAGCAGTGCGTTCGCTTGCATTTAAGTTTAAAAATGAAGCTTTGTTCGTTCTGTAGAATAAATATACAGTGTTGAACTCATATTTTATAAGTTTTGTAAGCTTCGAAAATGATTTTTGTTTATTCGTAGTTTATTTTTTCGTATCTATTGCTATATCAAACAAACGAATTTATTATACATAACATGGATGACATATAATATTATATATACAAAAATAACATTATAAGAATACTTTAGCATTTTATGAAAATATAGAAGTAACTTAGAAGGCAAAGTAGAAGGAAGGACAAGGAAGAAAGGGGAAAACCTGATTCAGAAACATCAAAGAATGGACCACCCAAAATACACAAACAATCTTCCATACCGCCCAGGAAAGACATAGATTTGCTATAATGGTCGCTAATATCACATGATACGGCACTAGAAGAAGAAGAATATATGATTAACTTATAAAGACTGATGATTAATATACACCATAAACAAGCAATAAATAGTTGTGATAGTAGTAGGAAATGTACAAGAAGAAGCTAGAATAACTAAGAGAACAAGACAAGGACGTACACTGTCACCACTACTATTCAACATTTACTTACAAAAAGTCTTAATAGAAACAAAAGAAACAGTATACTATATAAAGAATAAAAATAGATGTGATCACAGTTGCTGTTGACAGCATTAATAAGTGACAACAGAGAGAATTAAAAACGTTAATAAGTGAGATAGATGATACATATACTACACTACCGCATAAAAGATAACACCAACAAAACAAAAGCTATGATCTGTGGCAAAGCTAATATTTGAAATATATGAATACAATTACATGGACGAGCCGTGCAACAGATACAACAATTTTGCTATCTAGGTAGCGCAACTACATAAAAATTACAGATAAAAAAGAAATAATAAGCTGAATCCAGCCGATCAAACAGCTATTCTACAAGATGAAAAGTTTATTAACCTTCACACATGTATTATTGAAAGTAAGAAAGTGATTCCTGAAAACCTCCCTCTACCTGGAGCATTTCTATATATTCCATAATCTACATATATATTCTTCAAAAGCTAGTTCCTTCACACGAGCTTCTAGAAACTTGAAATTCGAATGCTGCGTATCCTTAACAACGAAGCTAAACTAATATATATTATCGCTGAAAATAGTTCTTCCCCAATAAACTAAAGATATTAAGAAAAAAAAACTTCTACACAAGTTCATATATCAGATCTTAGAAATGCTTATAGCAATGTCTATTTAATTTGACACTGCTGTTCCGAAGTTTACAGTTGTGTACCACATTTTTCTATGCTTCTCTGTAAATTGTTTCACTTAAGTTAATGGAATACACATTTAATGAGTACCCTGACATGACTTGGATTCTTGGAGGGTTTGGAAATTGTAATGCAGAGGCTGGACTATAAGCTGAACGCTATCCAAATAGAAGACATTCAAACCACACAGTTATTGAATGAACTGACCAACGCCTACGACAGAGAAGAAGTGTTTGGGGTAGTCCGTTTATGGTAAGACAGCTCAATATTGAAGAGAAAGTGTTAGATTTCATTGAATGGGAACCTACGGCAGCGTACGTGGCATTTCTTGGATTGTAGATATACCAATTGCGACAGTATACAGAATATTACACGACAACGGCTTATATTCCTTTCGAAAAACAAAAATGCAACATTTATTACACAGACAATATCAGCAAAATCCTAATTTTATTGGCAATGTTTTGTGGACAGATGAGGCGACATTTACGCAGGATGAGGTTTACAATACTCATAATAATCATGCGTGGGCAGATGAGAACCCTCATGCAGCACATGTTCGAAATCCTCAATATCGATACTGTTAATATTTGCTAATGTATAGTCGATGCAGTGGAAACGTTGAAGTTCACCGCCACCGAAGAAGTTTAAAGCACAACATTCTGCAGGGAAGGTGATGTTAATTTTTTTTTTCGACCATGAAGGATAGAGTTGATAGACTTTAAGGAACCTGGAATAAATGTTAATGCAAATCTGTACAATGAAACTTTGAATAAGCTTCATCAAGCAATAAGACGGAAACGTCCAGGAGAACTTACGCATGGGGTCATTTTGCTGCACGACAATGCTAGTCCTCATATTGCTACTGTGGTGAAAGAAATCGAGGGTTTTAGAGCATCCACCCTATAGTCCGGATCTATCGCCTTGCAATTTCCATATTTTTGGACCGTTGAAAAGGGCATTAATAAGTTGGCACTTTGAGTCTCATACACAGGAAGACAACTCGGAGAATGAAGATGATTCTCAAGTTATACAGACAACGGACCAATCCCAGGGTGATAACTTCAATAACATATCTCAGGTTGGTACATCCACCCAAACCCGACAACCAATAACGCCAACAAACAACAAACAAGTTAAACAAAAGAAATCTTTAACCTATGAAGAATCTTTGTTAAAGATTTTAAAAGAAAAGAACGAAGAAGTGATTGATGAAGAAAAATCCTTTTTTCTTGCATTAGTACCATCGTTCAAAAAGTTAAATGATACGCAAAAGCTTGATGCAAAAATGGAGTTCCTATCTACATTAAAACGTCTGACTCGTCCACGCCAAGAAACTTTCTACCATATGCCTCAAGGAACATTGGACCCCAAGGCTTTGCAGGAAATTATGAACCACGGCCAATCTCATCTAATAATAGCTATTACAATGACAATGTAAGAAATTATCCATCAGGATCCTCGACACCCAATCCAGTTCCAAGTGATAGTACAAGAGCAAGTCGAGGTAGCAGTTTTGAGTCCGCTTCTCCCCTCGCAAATTTGACAGATTTACTCTAGGAAAACAAGGTGGAAGTGTGTGCATCGAAAGTATTTTGATTTGGAAATGCTTTTTAAACGAAAATGAATAAAACTTTGTTTAAATATGATTTTATATTTTCTTTGTGTTACTTACCTTAAAGTAACTGAAAGTCTTTCTGCTGGAGTGATCGCTTTCCTCCACTTACTATCTTGATAAGTGATATAAGGGCGTATCAGCTCCAAAAGTTTATCAAAACTGTTAACACTCATGCGATAATACTTGAAAAACTTTTCGGGATACACTCGTAAATCTTCGTATACTTTATGAAATTGTCCTTTCACCAAACGCTGTGACGTGATTGGATGTACCCAATATTTCTTCCTTCTTTTTTTTTCCTTCTGAGCTCAAGAGCACACACCGTTGCTAACTCATAGAAATCCATGTTGAAACTGAACAATTTAGTTGCATGTGTGCGTAGAACCTAGTTGATTGATGGTTTAGTTGCGTATGTGAGCGCAGTTTAGGCATTTGCAGATCAAACTGTTGCACAACTGAAAAATTGCATGCCAGCGCCTAGCCTTATCCGACAGAAGGCGCACTTCAAAATCTAATTTATTTTACATATTTCATGACTTTACCTTAAAGATTTTTCAGCAGATTTTGTATAGTATGAAAATCTGGCAAACAAAAATTAAATGTAATTTTTTACATCGACAAACCATTACATTCGATATCCTACCTGTCCTGGGTCTTAGGCCTCTTTACCTGAACGCTGGTAAAGGAAATGCAGCCAATGTAATGTAATGCAGTATACCACAATGTAAATTTGTTGCGGAATTTTATTTTGTTCTGCTTTCTAGAAAATTAGATAAATCTTGACATTGGGGTTATGTGTTTTTAAGAGTCAGTTTTTATGATTCCTTCGATAATTGTATAACTTTATTTCTTATATATATAATCTAGTAGTTAAGAAACCGTAAGTTGGTAGCTTACAAATTACCGAAGTTAGGGTGACAATAGAAAAAGCAAGGTTTAGCTTATTTTGAGTTTAGTAGCCTTTTAAATGGGTCAGTTGTTTTGCTTTGAACGACGGTATATTTTCTAAAAAATAAGAAATTTTGATGCACTTTTCTAAATTATGATAACAACTGTTAGGCAGTGGTTTCTGTCTACTGTGAATATTACTTGAATGTACGTTCAACAAACAAATATTTGCAAAAATATACGTAGTTTCTGTCGGCTCTCAATAACATCCGATAAGGATTTAAAAAGGTTTGAATGAGAGGCCGGGCAGTCAAGTGTTTCTTGCAACCGGAGGGAAAAACAAGGGGTAGCAGGGTATTAATAAGGCACGGCAATGGCAGTCTACAAGAGACAGTGTTGTTGGTATCTAGGTGTCAGTTTGCATATCTTGAGTGTAACCTAGCAATTAATGGGGGAGGTGGTCAGCTGGTAGAGGTGGCCTTGTGAAGACGCCTAGTTTGAATTATTATTATTATTATTATTATTATTACTATGAATGTTACATCAATGCCTGGAGGGTATCGGCTGACTTTTGCTTCGGGAAAATGTCGCTAATTATATTCTCCCTTCGCATGTGGGACTGAGGAAAAATATCCCCCTGCAACCCCCCGTGAATAACAGAATGTCTGGCTGGACATAGTCTAGTTGCGGAGTTTTCTCTGGAGGATTGATGCATCAGAAGATGTGCATAGTGGTAGTAGTTAATCTATGATTATGAACGGCTACGGTCACATCAGCTAGCCGGTAGGTAAGCATCCGTCTCCAGTTTGAATCCCAATCCTGGAGTAGGGGGGCTGGAGGACCAACGGTGAGTACAACTGCCCAATATTTATTGACGGATCAGTAAGTCTGTGTTCTATTATTCGTGCATGTCACCCCTTTGTCGCCGCCAGTGAGTTTTGGTTGCATCCACTGTTTGTTTACCCACGGAGACTATAAAAGAAATGCAGAAGTGCTCCAACATGATTTAAATTTAAAAGTCGGTAGTATTTATACGCCCCCCGTAAGGTCGACTTTATCACAGCAAAATCGGATTTCTGCGTCTTTTTTATCCTACCAAATTATACCATTATGTAAGCGGCCGTAAGTACAATTAAAGTCCGCAGAATAAAGCACAAACATTAACTATAACATGAATAAACAATTTTGTTTATTTATTTCCAACATTTGGTTGTGTTTCCTAATTCAAATATTTTCTGTTGTAGCAACAAGCGTTGTAATGTAAATTTACAATTATGCTTTTGGCTTTGTAATCAGTAGATAAAGTTAAATAGATAGTTAGTATTTTAGGAATTATATGCTAATTACACCGACCCAAGTCTATTAGCTTTATTTGCAATTGCATATACGTTGGTGTGAAGTTTCATTTGAGCTTCCGTAGCACTACAACTATTTTACATGTTTCAAACTAAACTTCAAGCATAGTGTAAAGTATTAAGCAGGCGTAGTATAAACATTTTAGTTAGTTATGAGAATCTAGAAAATACGGTTTTCGTAAGTACCGAAACAAAAAGCACGAACCCTCTGTCTTTCTCTCATAGGTTTCTAGTTCTCCGCCAGCTTGAAACTTCGTGATTGAGTAAACAGCCCGCATACAAATAAAATCGTATGCATTTCAAAGCAGGTCGCTTCTGCAAAGTCTAATATTTGTATTGATTTCTAAATTATAACTGCTGTTTACTACAGGAAACGCAGAAACTTTGCAAACTCCCAAATATCTACTACCATCTTTTATGCTATGCGGGTTAAAGGATTTTATTTTCTTCCTCGAGTTTTTCAATTAGTTTAGCAACTTTAAAGTTACCACATGAAATATTTAGTAGGTAGGCAGTACACAGACGACGATTAATTAATTTTTTATTCTTTAACCTAAACCTTTATAGGATATTATTCGTTTTTCTTGTAGGCTTAAGATTCTAATTTGCATTTAATTAACGTTTCCTTTTTTGTTAGGTTTTAGCCCCAAACAGTGAAAATCCCCATCCTATACATATGTAGGTATGGAAAATATATTCGCATTCATGATAAAAAGAGGGATCCTTTCTATGGATAGAAGAGCTATTGCGGTAATTTCGTGAAAGTTGGTAGGTATGAGAGATCCAAAATCTCCTCCGACACCTACCTTTACGTCCGTTGAAGTGAAATATCTGAAGGGGCGTGATCGCGCGCATATATCATTATTACTGGGATCTCGATTTATCTTGTGTCCTGACCAGCTTGATTCTAACACGTTTTAGCAGCTTTTCAAAGAAAACGCGGCTATAAAATTTTAAATGCCCTCGTATTGTAGGCGAATCCAAGCGAAATAAACATCGCGACGTCGAGATTTTTATTCGTCTAGCAGATGTTTACTAAACATCATAAATTCATACTTTTCAGAATTCTGATCAGAAAAATCAAACATAAATTTAGATTTATAACCGGCCCGACAACTTACAAAATGGGTTGTAGTCATGAAACGCCGCTTGCCTATTTTTACTTCCTGTCCTATTTAGAGTTTCGGTGGGGAAATAAATTCCTAGGGGTAATTGGCACTTCTCTTAATTAAAATTGACAAAAAGTTATAAGCTTACGCGGGTATACATAATGAACTCGCAAGAAAAAAATAACTTAGCGTATGCTTTGGGTCTAAACTTCGCTAAAATATATAAGTTGGTAGCTGTTTCATAGAACTTCAACTTCCAGGCAATAAATCAACGCTAAGTTTGCTTTCGACAGCAGTTTCTGCTGCACGGTTTACCGCTGCATAAATTAGTGATCAAGAAGACTGGATTCGACGTAAGATATGTGCAGTTTTAAATCACCGAACTTATTTTATGATCTAACCGAGGAACAAATAAACACGTTGCGAAAAACTTTTAAATTAGCCAATATCATTTTCATACTCAATGCTGCTTGAGCTCAGAGAAAATTCAGTTGAAAAGAGAAGTTTATTCCGTGATTGGAAATTATTTAAATGGATGTGAAATTACATCAGTTGAACTGTCTATAATATTAAAAGGTAAGTTCTAAAAACACCGCTTTTAATAGTATCTCATTATAAATACGTTAATTTCTTTTTATTGTAAAGCTTCATTACAACTAGTCTAACCAGAAATTTTTATCTAACTAAAATTAACTAAATGGTTATGCTAAAAATTCACCTACTAGTGTCCTTTCAGTTCTGTCTTTCAACACGTTCTTCGTGTGTTATCCGTTCAATTTTGCTCTACTTGTTTCACTGACATTTTCACATCTTTTTACACTAGCTCTAATGGTTTTGTCTTTCTGAGCCTTCTCACTAGCTCTATGCATGGTCATGAGATCTGCTCTCGTGCTTCTGGGCAAGGATTTTATTTCTTCTGTTATGGTTTAGATGCCTGCGGATATTACTGTTTCTAGAGTACCAGGGCGCATCGACAATACTCCTCCATCAGCACTCTATTTTGGAAGTTTTGAATTTGGTTGATGTTGGTTTTGCTGGTGCTCCCAGCGGTATACCGTTGGCATTCCGGGCAGCTACCCTAATGTTTTCTGTGTCCATTAGTTTCTTTGCAGCAGTAGCTTTATTACTATTTCCGTCAAGTTTTATTAATCGCTCAAAGATTCATTTTAGCTTTTTTTCTTACTACTCGAACTTTTTATAAGTTATACAGGGTGTCCCTAAATTGCCTTAAAAGCTTCAGCTCAACTTTATCTACAACCGATATAGACCTCCAAATTGCAGACAGGAACTTCCTATCGCGCTTAGTTTCCTTATAAGAGCCAGTTAAAGAATCTGAAACTTGGCAACAGTGTTGAAGTTACATAGAAAAAACTAAAATCAGTAGGCCAACAGTTGAAATGTTTAAAGTAAAAATTGTGATACAGTGCTTTGTAAAAAGTAACTTATTTCACAGAACATGTTCCAAATTTCTGCCACCAACTTCACGGCATTTGGCGGCCCTTGTAACGATGGCCTGCTGGACACGCTGGAGCATTGCTTCATTAACGGTTGCTGCTGCTTCACGAATACGAAGTACTAGCGCTTCTTCATTTTCATTTTCAATTGGCGTCACATATACCAAGCTTTTCAGGTGGCCCCACAAGAAGACATCCAGTAGTGTTAAATCCGGGCTTCTAGGAGGCCATACCACTGTACTTCCGCGGCCTATCCATTACTTAGATAAAATTCCTTAAGCCAGATTCTTGTTCTAGACGCATAATGAGATGGCGTTCCGTCTGCATCCACATATCGCGGCGAACCAATAAAGAGATATCTTCTAACAATGTTGGGAGTTCGTCGTTTAGAAATTTCAAGTAATTGTTAGCATTCAATCGCTGAGGTAGTACAAAAGGACCAACTAATTTGTTACCTACGATTCCTGCCCATACATTGACCGAAAACCTAACTTGATAATTCCCTTCATGCATGCCGTGGGGATTTTCATGGGCCCAAGTATGTTGATGTGGAAGTTAAAAATGCCATTTCATATAAAAGAGGCTTCATCTGTTCATAAAACATTATTTAGAAATCTTGGGTTTCTTCTATGTTGTTGTAACAACCAGTTGCAGAAGGTAATGCGTTTTTCATAATCTTTCCCTAATATATGTTGCACCCTGACTTTATGGTAGAGATAAATAAATTGATGCACCAACAACTCTAGAAACCGCACGCACACTAATACTTGGCTCTTCAGTTCAGTTCAGTTCAGATCAAGAACCTCCTCTTCTAAGTTATTGTCTCTAACAGTTCTTGGCCGACATCTATCCCAATTTTAAATAGAAAGGATATTTCCAGTCTCTCGAAATCTGTGATTTGCAGCTCGAATTACTACGTGGCTTGGATGTCTTCTATTAGGAAAACGCAGAGCGTAAACCCTAGCAGCTTCATTGCAGTTTCCCTCACATTACGCAAGAATCCAAATCATATCCAGGTACTCGTTTATAGCATACGTCATATGATGGTCAAGATACAAGTGAACTCAATATCATGAACTAAAGGCGAATTTAATGCGGAATCCGTAATGTCAATTCAAAATTGATTTACTTGACACACGTGTGACAATGCAAACAACAGATTTTCGAAATTCTTATCACAGTACCCATGCACCTGCATTGCTGTCCAATTGTACTCTTACCAAAAGTTTAATTCTTAACAGTAGTTCCAAACGAAGAATTAAATTGCTAATTCAATGTTAATTAGCGGTTCTGAATTATTTTAAGTTTCTTCATTAAGCAAATACATGTTTTACTTAATTTCTTATAACCATTTGGCGAAAATTCTGCACTAAAGTATGAACGTTAACACCATCGTACAAGAAAACTAAACTGCGGAGCAAATGTTTTCTTGCAGTTTTGACTTAAGAATTCTTAAAGGAAAAAGCTTATCTGAAGCTTTTACGGCAATTTAGGGACACCCTGTATAGTTTGTGAGGCTTTCGCAGTTTCTCGAACTGTCAATATTACAATTTATTTTCGGCTTAGACCGCGTCGTCATAGGGAACTACACCCAGCACTACCAGGTAAGGACCGACCTGTAGCTTGTCTGCGTTTACAAGCATTTGGTCTAGAAGTTTGAGCATTATTTGTTTCTAGGCCCTGCCTGCCTAAACAGGGCCGTGTGCTTAGATTATTCAAACCTTGGGGCGGACAAGGATTTGATCTTAATGTACTTTGTTTGCCAGGACAACAATACTTAATCGGCTTATGCCTGTTAGCTGTTTGTGAACCCATACAAACTAACGTTTCGCAAGACATTGCAGCTTGAATCTTCAGAATGAATAGAACACTGAATTTAAATCCGGGAAGCGGAGGTATTTCAACCTCTTTGAGCGCTGTTGGGTACAACCACGGAGTTCTGGTTGGCTGTCACCGTTGGGCAAAGACGGATTTGGCGGAGCGTGATCCTGAGATCGATGATGCTTAGGGGTCCTTAGAGGATAAACTATTGGAGTCCAAGCTTTGCTGAGTCTAAAACCATCTTCCTGTTTATGTTGTTAGGTTGTTTCGTAATTTCAATTGTTACACGTACGATACGAGGGAAGTAATGAGGTACTCTGACGTGTACCCGAGCATTTATCAAAGTCCATCTTATTCCCAGCTAAACCAGTATGTTCAGCCACCGCCGATTTTGTGATGTTGTTTGAGTTTGAGCCACAAGAGCAAGGGATGTTGTAGAACCCGGCTGATTTTAGATTTGATATATGATCCTTTGCGGATGTGAAACCGTTACCCAAAGTTTCATCAGTCCTAAAGATTATCAGTAGTGCCTTTACTGTAAGGTTGAAAAGCTAATCCTTCTGGAGGTGTCCTTTCCTCATTAGCCTTGGGCGGTTCCGCATTGCGTATTGCTCTCTGAATTTCTGTGGATGTATAACCGTTTTGTTGTAACGACGTCCAGAGATAAGTTTTCTCTTGTTGTAGGTGTTCTGCATCTGAGATTCGAACTGCTCTGGTTGTTAGAGTTTTTAGCACAGTTGCTTTCTGAATCGGATGATTATGCGAATGTGCTTCTAAATACCAGCTGTTTTCTTTCTGTACACTGTGTGCCTCAAGCTACCATCTGCTTTACGTGTAACATGTACGTCTAAGAATGGAATACTGCCATTTTACTCTACTTCCATTGTGAATTGGATATTATTATGAATTGAGTTTAGGTGTACTAGATATTGTTCTAGTGTTTGGAGTCCGTGGGACTAAATGAAGAACGTATCGTCTACATATCTAAACCAGGGTTTAGATTAGGGACTCCTAAGCATCATCCATCTCCAGGCTCCACCGGATCCGTCTTTGCCCAACGGTGACAGCCAACCAGAACTCCGTCGTTCTGCCCGAATGGCTCAAAGAGGTTGAAATACCTCTGCTTCCCGGATTTGAATTCAGTGTTCTATTCGGAGATGCAAGCTGTAATGTCTTGCGGAACGTTAATTTCTATGGGTTCAGAAACAGCTAACAGGCATGAGCTGATTAAGTACCTACTATTGTCTTGGCAAACAAAATACATTATGGTCAAATTCTTATCCGTCCTAAGGTTTGAATAATATAAGCACACGGCCCTGTTTAGGCAGGCAGGGCCTACGAACAAATATTGCTCAAACTTCTAGAGCAAGTGCTTGTAAAGGTAGACAAGCTACAGGTCGGTCCTTACCTGATAAAGCTGGGTGCGATTCTCAAATGAAGATACGGTCTCCAAGCCGAAAGTAAATTGTAATATTGACAGTTTTTACACGTTGTTCAAGTTTTGATATTGGACTTTGTAGTAGCTGGTTTGTCGAAACTTTTGTTTGCTGTCAAATTTCTTTCTTTTCTGTAGCATTTGGTAGTGCCGGGAATGCTTCTGGGTCCCATCTACATAGTAGTCTATTTTCTGTATTCCTTATTTTCTGTTGTTATGATTGGTTTCAATTGTCTCGTTTTTTATCTTTTGCATACTTGTGGCTATTTACATCCTCTGTAGTTGGCTAAGTGGGTATCGCCATAGTTTGCACATTTTGGTTTGCTGTTTTCATTCATTTTACATTCTTCTGTGTGGTGTTTTCCTGCACATTTTACGCATCTTGTTTCTCTGCTGTAGAATCTTTGGTGTGTCCATAAGTTTGGCATTTTTTACATTGGGAGACACGTTCTGATTTTCTTAAATGTTCCATTTAAAACTTGCTTCCTAGTATTCCTTTCATCTCATATACTTCGTTGTTTCTGAAGATTAACATAAATAGTGGTAGAGGTTTCTTCTTTTTTCTCTTTAGAATATTAACGGCTTTTATTATTTTATATCCTTGGAGATTTAAACCCTCTACTATGTCTTCTAGAGCGCATGACTGGTGTAGTTTTTTTCGCTATGACCTCTAGATTCTTCTGAATACTTTACGCTTATTTTCACCTACACGTTATTCATCATAACTGCTTGAAATGTAAACTTTTCCGACTTTAGTTCGCATTGTAATGCATGACAGTATTTAATTTGGCTCAAAACAATTGGCGGAAGTTTCGGTATTTTTACTGCGTTTTCTTCTCGTGACCGTTTGGCTTCTTGCTGCTGTGGTGGTGACATTCCCGGTAATGTACTCATTTTCCTTTCTTTGTTTTTTTGCTTTTCCTTTGTTACCCATCCCGCTTCTCTGATGAATTCTTCTTCATCGGTGTAATGATATTTTTCCTGCTGTTGGGTTTTTGTTCTTCACTTGGACTAATTTCTGTTCATTTTTCTTGTTTATTGCTGCTTGCAGTTCTGCTAGTTGCTGCTATAATAGGGAAACTTTCAATTCCTGCATTTTTCCTTCTTGTCGTAGATTATATAGACTAATTTCATTTCGAGCTTAAATTTAAATTTGAATTTTTCCTTGTTTATCTGTCAGCTGGCCTCGGGGACGTTGACATCATAATTTTCGCCACCTAACATCGATATGTAGATTTTCGCCGTGTTTGCATACTTGTAGCTGGTCGGGCGATGACCCGCTAACGCTCGCACTTTTCCCTAACACTGTTTTACTTTATCACAGCACTGTGGAACACATCCTTACTCTTCGTAACTCAAATAAGTACTACATATTTATTTTAATAAACGTATTTTCTTGTTACCTTTCTTTTTGACGATGTTTATACCAATAATGTACGACGAAAATTTTGAAATTACCACTTCAAGTACTAACCGTGTCCAGATATGTTGGTTATTACGTAATTTTAATATAATTTCAGTGGTAGAAACCATTAGTGTACAATGAAAAATATTATACAACGAAAGCGTCACATAAAACTGCAATTAAGAGGGCACTCTATAAGCCCTGAATTAGTTCCAGGTTATTTTATGTGCGTTTGTGGTTTTATAACTAAAATTATGCTTTTCATCATTTTCAAAGTTAACAGTGGACCGTATTCCATTTTATATTTCACTCCCATTTGTATAATTTTGGTTCCTAATGCTTGTGTTGCTAACCAAAGCTAGGCAAAAATCCTAGGGAATAACGTAGTGAAAGCATTAAAATACTACACCACACAATCGGAGAAAATTGTGCAGAGTTTACTGAAAGCCGCGGTTTTATGTTAGTTGTGTTGGTTTAAATATTATGTCATTCGTGGGTAGAAATTAAAATACGAATTACTTGAAAAGTTTTATTAATGTAGCCGAAACGAAATCGCAACTATAAAACCCAAAATATCTCAATTACCATGGGTTTTATGAACAGCAAGTAATTTTTTATATCTGGAATTTTAAGACTGCTATAAAAACTCAATTTCCACATAACGTCGTAGCGGGGCACGGGAAAAATTATGCCGGCGGCATTGTCATGCAAGCTTTGTTTGAGAGTTTGAAATTGTAAGTAAATTGTAGGAAACGTGTAAGTAATAATGTGTTAAACAAAAAGGAAACTCGGAGAAGTTCATGTATTAATTACTCGTTGAAGTTTACTTGCCTAAGATAAATATGAAACAATACACTTATTAAGCTCACGGAACCCATGTAAGTGAAATCGTATTGAGTTTGTAGTTTGGTTTGATTAAACTCGGGGAAATCAAGCGGAACAGTATATGACTATAATGATATTACTGCAAAACTTTGCTACGATGCGGCTAGAAAGTTAGTGTAGAATTACAATGATTGTTAACTAAATTAATAACTAGATTTTATAGTTTCTAGGGCGCATAATGCTAAAATTACTTAATTTAACTTCAGCTCACCTACGAAATTGAATTAGACGGGCACAATTTCATTTTAATACGTGACAAAATACTGAAGATTGAGTCAGCCCTCAAATTTACTGTGAAATGGTCATGATTACAACCTGGCAGCCAGTTTCATTGCTTTCTGTTTAATTTTAAAGCAAAATTAAAAAAAGTTCTGACGAGTGCCCTTGCATTAGTTCTCGTCGTATTCTTAGCTGTTTAGACTTACAAACACATTCTGTATATAGAATAGAGTATGAACAGCTTGATATCTAATAAAAAAAAGCAGAATGATCAAAAAATAGTACCAGGATTAATTTTGGAGCTAAAACGTTCGTCAAAAGATTATTCGAATTGATTTTCGACGTTTGTTGAAATTCGATATTAGGAAAAAATATGTCAAAAATATATCTAATTTTTGTATACAGTATACGATAGATTCCAGAACAAATTTGGCCCCACGAATTATCGTTCTTCTTCGAAGCACAAAAAATCAAAGATCACCGGGTCCGGGAGGTATTCCGATAGAATTCATGAAACACCCATTAGTAATAATAGAAATACTTGTAAATATGTGAAGTTTCAGGCTTCTGCGGTTTGTGTCTAATGAATTCACCTTTTCGGGCTTAGCCGCGTTGTCGTGGAAATGATTGATGCTGACGTTTCGCTAATTGCTGCAGGTAGTTTGTTAATACAATACATAATCACCGCCGAAGCATACGGACCACCGCAGACAACAAGAATGGACGTAATCAACCAACCAGCACCAACCAATATAAACCCAGCACACCAACCGAGACTCCTCCAATAGTCAACCATGACTAAGAGGGACCCTATAAATACCGGATCCGACAGTCCAACACTCATTACGCTTTGATGATGCTACTACAACGTCAGAACCTATCAATTCCGCAACAGAGCGGTCTAAGCCCGAAGAGCTGACTTCATTTTAGTAAATATATTTAATGAACGCAAGACTGGGGGCAAGTGAGTTCCAGGAGAGTGGCAAATAGTAGGTATAAGTTAGGTCGAAAAAAGAAAAATAAAAAGAGACACAACTTGTAGAGAGATTAGCGTGACTTCTATCGGAAGACTCTACGGAGTGTATTTAAAGTAAGGATCGAAGGTGGAAGTAAAGAATACGAACAGCGGAGTACCTTTAGAGCCGACGATCTTGTATGGATAAAATAGTTACTCTTCGTCGAGAGATAGAGGAAAGAAAGGAAAAAATATTGAAAGATATTTTGTATTCATCGAGGTTCAAAAAGTTTCCGAATTAATTCCAATATAGAACATGTTTAACGTTCTAATTAAAAGCAAACAATGAAATACTGCGTTAAAGGAGTTACATAACCACACTGAAAAAAATTAATGTAGGAAATGTAGAAAATCTAAATTCAGTCGAATGGGCATACCAATAAGTGATTACTTTCTTTACATTCTTTTGTTTGCGAATGACCACAACGTAATATCAACAGACGGACACAATGTGACTTATATGATATATAAGAAAACTGACCGAAATATATGATAAGTTTGCATTGATAATATATTTTGACTAATCCATGCACATGGTTGCAGAGGAAAATAGTAGACTTATAAAAAGTTAACTGTAGATGGTAGAATTACCCAGATCTGTAATAAGTACAAATATTTAGAGGTAACGATATCAGAAGAAGGTAATAGGCAATGGAAAGGAATAACAGAATACAAGAAAACTATTTATTGTAGCAATTTAACTCTATATTGCGGTCAGAAAAAATCTAAAGAAAGATGGAGCAAACATTATACCGAACGATATTGGAAAGTATCCTGACATATAGAACGAAGGTGTGGCAAATTATGGTACAAAATGAGAGAAGAATAACTACAGTCGATATAGAATTCTTATAAAGAAGTTGTCCGACATCAATACTTGAACAAATACGAAATGAAGACATAGGAAAAAAAATGGAGGTAGAAGTATAGTAATAGAAAGAATATAATATAACCGATTAAAAAGGTAGATAGATAAGAAGAACGCCGCCACAAATATGGTCGAAAAAAGTATGAAAATGGAAACCAACAGAAAGAAGTCGGAAACGTAAACGTCTATGCAAAACATGGAGAGAAGAAGTACGAAAGGCTATGGAAAAGTGACAATTGGCTAATGAATATTTGAAAGATAAAAATGTATGCACCCTTTAAGCTGTCACCCTTCAAAATGGTTTCTGCAACCCAAAATATTACAGCATATGAGCTTCTTTTCCTATACATTTTCCTGCAGAAGCATTATTTAAATAATTTTGATTGCTCCACTCTATGTATATTGGATTGTGTTAAGGAATGTTAAGGAGGGCAACTTAGCTGGCCCACTTTGTATGTATAAATACCGTGTTGAAACTATAACTGAAATAATTTGTGCAACTTTTATATGCAGTGTTTCTGTGAAAATTCCTCAAACACGTCGATGTTAGTTTGTTAGATTTCAGTAGCCATGTTCTTAGATTATCTTCAACCGGAGAGGTGCAACCACCCCTAACTTAATCATCGATTGGATTTTAGATAAGAAAAGCGTGATGCACATTTTGAACATCTCTTACATTAAACAGTATTTAACTTAAACTGTACTATTATTTTTTTAACAAGTAACCCCTTAGGAAATTAGAAAATATCACATGCATTGTATTCCTCTTGAAATGAACTACCAAGCGATGTGTTACTTGGCATACCCTTACATTTTACAGAAAAAGTTAGTGGTGGTTGCACCCTTTCTGGTGAAGATAAACTAAGAACATGGCCGCTGAAATGAAGTCAGTGAACAACTAATATTAACGTTTTTTAGGAATTTTTACAGAAGTACTGTATGTCCAAGTTACATACGTGTTTGCCCATAGAATTTGGACATTGTCGACATTAGCCAGACATTTTCATCATTCACCTTCTATATCGGATAATGTTGTAATTAAAATGTAACAGTGTATCAATATAAGCAGGCTATTAAACTTAGTGTTAAAAAGATTGCATTGCATCTGCTGTACAGAATCAGTTAGGTTTTGTTAGATATTTGGACGCAAAGCTAGAGTTGGTCTTACCTTAACGTCATTTCCACATGCATTTATAGAAGATCTTAAAACTGAAGAAGAACTTAATAGTTTAACCAGTAACGGTTCCTAAGATGACCAAGGTAGTAACGTGATAGGTCAACCAGAATCATCAGTAGAAGTACTGGTTGTGTGTGTTCTAAAGTAGCAACCAAGTAAATCTGCGTAGTATGTGCAGCGCCTGTCCGCAATAGTTGAGGTAAAACTAAGAGAGAGAATGATATATTTGAAATAACTTGTACAGTATGTCTCTGGTCTGAAGCTATCGAGGTCAATAGATATTCCGTACAAAAATCATTGCAAGTTCAAGTAAAAATATGAAGGAAAGTTTGGACGTTGAAAGAGTTGATACGGTTTTAGTACCTATTTAAAATTTTTATAGAGGATACAGATTCTAGAAATATAGTTGAAGTAGTTGTAGACAAAAAAGGATGAACTAATTACTGAAAACATAGAAAAGATGATGTGTAAACGCAGAAATCTGATCCAAGAAGGAAAATAAATGTCGATAAAATATGTTGAACTAAACAAACTAGTGTGAACGTCAATTAGAGATAATCAACGAAAAAACAGAGGCAAAAGATTACACAAGCAATAGAGAACAATAAGAAATATGAAAGTATTAGGAAGACCTATTGGAAAATTACAGATAATCTCAGGAAATGACGAAAACCTTGTTGAAATTCGAGGAAGATACAATATTCTTAGACATGTACAATAATTCTACGAAAAACTATACGCATCAGTAGCTGAGACGCCAATATGTACTAGAGAAAAACTAAAACAACGAATAGTTCATGTAAATTCTGAAGACGTTCTAGAAATAGATGAAGAAGAAGTAAGAGCGGCACTAAAGGAAATGAGGAAGATTAAATTTCGCGGAAAAAACAATATCATCAAAGAAATGGTAGAGGAAGGAGGAGAGAATGTAATAAAATTAGTAAAACTACTTTTATACAAATGCTTGGAAGAAGGGGAAATACCCAAAAGTTGGAAAGATACAACACCAGTATTGATATATAAAAAAGGAGACAAACGAGATCTTACAAACTACCGCCCTATAACCTTACTCCCCCCCAAATATATAAATTGTTCACCGAAATAATCACTAAAAGAATTAACAGTAAACTGAAACTATACCAGTCGTCCGAACAAGTAGAGCTTTAGAACATGCGACCACCTACTGGCAATTAAGACTCTCCCAGAAAAAGCTACGGAATACCACCTTCCCCAATATATTGGCTTTATCGACGAGGAAGAGGACTATGGCAGGGATATTCAATGCTGCCTAAGCTTTTCATCACAACACTGGAAGATGTCCTCAAAAAGTTAAATAGGGAGAATAAGGGCATAACATAAATGAAAATCGATTGAACCATCTCAAATACGCAGATGACATTGTAATAATTGCGGAAAACAAATGAAGATCTCCAAACTACGATAAATGAGCTTGATATAAACTTAAGAAAACCCACAGTGAAAATCAATCAAACTAAAGTAATGACAAACACCCTAGATAAGCTAAATTACACTTAACGAAAATACTGTAGAAGAAGTTTCGGAATATGTATATTTGGGCCAAATAATTAAACCGAATAAATAAAACCAAGGAGAGATAATCAGATGAACCAAACTTGGATCGGTAGCCTGCCGAATGTTAAGCTCCATCCTGAAGAACAAAACCAAAGTTTATGATCAATGTGTGTTACCGATCATGACCTATGGAGCACAAACCTGGACGTTAACTAAAAGAAACATCGACAGACTAAGCAAAGCACAAAAAGGAATGGAAAGACAAATGTTCCACATTTCTCTAAGAGACAGGAAACAAAATGATTGCATAAAATCAAAGACCAAAATTCCGGACGTGCGAGAAAGAGTAGCAACATTGAACACTTCAGATGAGATGGGTTGATGACATTAAAAGACATGCAGGGTTTGCTTGGAGGAGAACAGCCGAAGACCGAGGGAATTGGAAAGACTTAGAGGAGGCCTGCATACAGACCTGGATTAAAGAAGGCCGAAAGAAGACGAAAAAGAGTTGTAACGTGTAGGACATAAGTTTTGAGAAAAATCAACAGGCTTAATCAGCACAATAAAGAAATTTTATTAAAACTTAAATATTAATGGTTAGATTTACATCTGCTGGCAACATGAAATCTAATCTAAAAATCTGATAGCGGACCATGGTGCTCAATGGTACGCAATTTGGCTAAGACTTAATCTCATCTTCCTTTGGACGATGTTTTCATATACCTTTCGACGCAATAATGAGCAAAATTCTTCTATTGGGCGAGCTTGAGGGATATTTGAGGGGTTAACTTCTCTCGGTACATAATTGACGTTATTCTGCTCCAACCATTCCCGCGTCCTCCTGGCATAATGGCACGAAACGAGATCATGCCAAAATATTATATCGTTGTTCTGATGATGGATATTAATAAAATTATGCATTTTCGGTAAACATCTTTGGGTACAAAGCCCAGCATCCACAGCTTCTCCCCGAACTCGGTCATCATAGGATGTTGAAATACCAGCCTCAGAAATCGCGCACCAAACTAAAACTTTGTCAGCAAATTTAGCATTTGCTTCGAATTTTACTTCGTTTGGGGAGTTTTCAATATTATAGGTGTAAAATCCATGGTTACCTTTCATTTCAGAATGTGACAGCGTGAAATATTTGTCATTATACATTATAATCACACGGTTTCTCACAAAATGCCTTCGTCTCAATGCTTTGCAACAAGTAGGTATTCTTTAGAGCTGTGCTTGGGTGTATTTGCGATACTTCCTTCTTTTTCGATAATGTACACCATTTCTGGACAAAATTCTCTCAACGGTCTTGTATGAGACCCCAAAACGGCGACCCAGCTTTCGACTAGAGATTCCAATTCTGTCTTGAGCGGATTGTACCAGTCTTTTAATCCTGTATTGTGCCAAAACATGAGGACTTCCAGTTTTCGGCAAATTAGTGCAAGGTATACCCTTCGCATTCTCTTATGGTCCTATAAATCGTTGCATGGCTAACATTTTGATCTCTGAACAATTTCAGGTTTGGGCAACCGTCCAACAAAGCGATAGATATTTTTGCCAATTTCAAGTTTGTACGACATTTTAAACTTAGTTATTGAAGTTATTGAATAGAAATTTGACGTTTATCAAAAACAATAAAACAGGATTTGTTTACCGATTTCATGGTAACTAGATCAGACATCAAAATCGAATAGAAATTTCACGGCAAACTTTTTCGTAAGACTTATGTCCCATACGTTAGATATAGAAGTTGTAGACAGAGAGGTGTGCAGAATAGGCGCGGCAGAAAAACGTTGAGGCAACTGTACGCAGGAAACGAATTTTCTTTTGTAAAGGAAAATATAGTTAATATTCAAGACGTTAAATTTCATGAATGCAGTCTTCGTAAAATTATGTCAAAAATATGTTTTACCGACTGGTGAGGCTGTAGTAAGTGTCACTGCAAAGAAAAATGTGCAACAATAACATTGTGCAACTCAAAGTGCCGTAGTAGTAACTTATCATTCTGAAATTAATAATACATTCGTAGACGTACACTGGTCATATATAGCTGGGTATTGACGTCACTGCCTGTTTAAAGTGGTAAGTGTTAAAATATTCCGCAGATTGACCACTGAGATTGGGCAAATGACAGCTATTGCCGGACTGTCTTGACACTGGCCAGTCAAATTGGTCATTGATGACAATGCCGGCCAATGTTGTCACTGTCCAATTTCTATCTTTTTCCGTAACAGGTAGACATACACATTCAAACCGGCATATTTCCAAAAACCACTTCTTTGCCTTCGTGGAAGTCCAAAATGCGTCCGTTATAATTTCAATTTCCAAAATTTGTTTGATCACAATCCAATCCCACACAAGGTGTAAGATTAAAATTGGTATTATATTGTTTCGGTTGGGAATAAAAATAAAATGTGATTTGTAGACATGCATTACAATATAATAATAGACAGTAGCATGCAATACAATAATTGCAATGTCGAATTCATTAGTACTAAAATATGTTCACTTAAACGTAACATAGTATATGAAACATGAACTTTAGAAATTTTGTGTTGAATTAATAAATGTCAACTTATGCACAACAAATAAACATTCAGCTTCGCAAGAAATAATAGGTACAACTGATATAAGAATGGGAATTATGCATCCAATGAAAATTTATTAAAATCGATACCACTCAAAGCGTTATTAATTGCTTTTCAATTGTGTAAATCATTGATTCTTTACTGACATATAATGAAATACTTCGTTCATTCTTTTACGTGCACCACCAATTGTTCCTATAATTTTTGATATTTCTCATCGTGTACGTGAATACATTTATCTCACGAAACTCCCGTTTCCACTTTAACATGGGGCAATGTAAACTAGTTATGTTGCTTATATATTTGTAAGGTATATTTGATATACTGCCTCCTGGTTCGTCTTCTAGATGTTGTATTCTTTGTATGTTTTAGACCAAATTATTGACATCCATTCTCCTATTAGTTGTTAATTATGTAGGCCGCTGAGATTTATTTTCACTGCTATTAGTCTTAAATCTTTTGTCTTTGCCTTTTCTAACAGTTGTTTTGTATTCCTTGTATGTGATATACTACCTATTTACAAGATCTAGAGTGATCATTGAATTCCTGTAAGCGTTGTCTGTGCACTCCGCTCCTCCCAGCTGAAGAGCCTTCTTGCCAACGATTTGTTGCGGTCTGTCGAAAACGATCGTTTGGACCGTAACACTGTTCTGACTAGGGATTTTTAGGGTTCTTCTTATCATGTAGCATTAGCACTTTAGCTATTTTTCCCATTTGTATATGCCCGTTACAGGCAGAAGAGGGGCCGAGAGTTAGCTCTTTAGTGGAACGCCTATAGGGCCATCAATGAATTTCCACTACATTTAAAAAAGGGCTGCCTTAAAAAATATTTGAAAGTTTTCAAGTGAACCTGCATAGCAGCAATCAAGTTCACAAATCTCATTTCTAATACCATCGAAACATCAAAAAAACTATAACTCGGTTTTTCATCTTACTAACTGTGACAGCAGTGAAACCCTAGAATATACTTCTTGATACATATTTACAAAAAGAAACGCGTTGTAATAAATACGTTTCCCATATTTCCCATACTCCCAGTAAGGTATATGTATGTGTGTATGTAACACTGTATATCTCTGGATGAAATTTGGTATATCGAAATACAAAAGTTCGTCATCATCAATCAAATCAGTTCTTGAATCTATCAAAACTGAAACGAGATTTAGACATGTTTTTTGGTATCATTTTTTACGAACAATACATTTCGTAACTGGCGGTAGGGAATTTTATAATGCGTCTGAATTCCAATGAAATAATATTCTACAAAGCTTTCTTGCTTCAAAAGTAAGAATGCCACATTTTTTTGAAAATTCTACATCCTCCTTAGCTTTCTTATTCTTCTTCTTCATCCTAATTTAGGTTTTGACCTGTTACTTCTAATATATTGATGTCCAAACCCACTTATATCGTCATCTCTTTAGTGGTTTCCCTGGCTCTCGCATTTCTTCTTGGTTTTTGTCTCATGCAATCCTTGCTATCGTATTCTCGTTTATTCGTGACACATATAATATAATTGCCCACAGTACTCTCATTTCTGTTGTTCGTAACATTGTCTTGCTTTTATTGTTTTCTACACGCGCCTCTGCTGAGTATGTCATCATAGGTCTGACAATTTTAATAATTATTTACCTAAAAACCATTTCTTAAATTAAGTTAAACTTTAAATTATAAAATAGCCCGTAGGCATTAGAAGTATAGAGTGGAATATATTTTTCTAAAGAAATCAACTGCATCTCTGAGAAGAATTTCCGAAATTTTCTAAGGGATTATTCTGTTACTCAAAAACCATTAAATTTAATTTTTTAATATGTATTAGAATCGTGACATCAAAAAAGATTTGTGGAAATAAAACACCTGTATGAAGGTCACGTTTAAATTTTTT
Source organism: Limonius californicus (assembly GCA_014611495.1). Lineage (NCBI taxonomy): Eukaryota > Metazoa > Arthropoda > Insecta > Coleoptera > Elateridae > Limonius > Limonius californicus. The sequence continues at coordinate 7,723 of JABXWE010016866.1, read as the reverse complement.
TTAAAGCTTGAATAAATGGAGGTGGAGCAAAAATTCTTCGAGCTAAATTTGTTCCCAAATGTATCCGAAACTGAAAACCAAATAGAATCTAATTAACTTATTGCTGAACTTTCTACCTGCAAAACGAAGGTCAGTATGTGTTACTCAGAAACCGTTAATCCAATTTTCGAAATATTCAAAAAATATATTTTAAACAGTTTTGAGGGATTTGATTACATTTCGTGACGTGTGGTAGATGCGTGAAAGATCTAACGAACCTGGTCTTTGAAATAATCCAAGAATTCCATAAAATATTTAGTGAAATGTTTCATTATTCAGAAAGCATTAATCTAAATTATTTAGATTAACCTTATTTGTTCTTTCTTTATACATAGAGATCGTAGTGTGGAGAAATTTGTGATACTACAACTGTAAGCAGAAAGTATTTTTCGAAAAAGGCCCTAATGATGTTGATGAAACTGTGTGGCTGGTACCCTACAAACGCGTTTTTAATTACTGGCGGAGCTTCCCTCTAAAACCTTCTATGAATTCTCAAAATTTAAGCTGTAATGACCTGTTACATGATTATTTTTTAGACAAATTCGTTTGATTATAAAGTTATGTGCACGTACATTTATAGTGTAGAAAAAAATATTGCTACTATTTGAAAATTGGGTTGAGTATCCCTTCCTATTATACAAAACGCATTTCAAATTTATTATAAGGATCTTCTTCTTCATGTGCCAATCTATTGTCTGCGATCATTCTGGCAATCATGCCTTTCTTTGCGACAGCTCTTAATATTCTATAGTTATCCATGAGAATCATGATCTGAAATTCGTCAGCCAAGAGATGCACCTCCTACCGTAGTCTTTTTTCCAGTTTACTTTTCCTTGTGGCACCAACTGAAGTAGTCCAATATACTGGTCGTTTCTTATAATATGTCTTATATATTATTCAAGTTTCCATCGTTCAACTTCTGGTTCTAAATTTCCATCTTTCTTTTTTGTAGACATGTTCTTGTTCGGTCCATACATATTCTTATATATGCCCCTGTACAGCTCCAACTGTGTGCTTGATACTTCTGGTACTATCCAGGACTCTGCGCCGTAGAGCAGTGCGGGAAAATATAGCAATGGAAAAGTCTATTTTAATTTTCTTGGATCTGAAATAATTTCGACATCCAATGCCTTGTCTTTTCTATCTGTAACCTGTGAAGGGTGATCCCACTGATATTATGATAGTTGATTTTGTGGGGTAGGCTTTTTATTTATCACCATGTATTTCAAATTTGTTGAGTTTATGTCAGTGCCATACTATCTGCAATTTTATGACATTCTGTTCACCAGTACTAGCAGGTCTCCTAGGTTTATGCGCGTATCATGGTGTCATCGGCGAAGCTGATCGATCAGGGATTATGCTAGGGTTGAGTAAACAGTTAAGGCAGCTACGAGATTCTGACAAGTTCCACTTTAAAGCTTACTCATTTAAAATGTAAATATCAATGAAGGTATACTTTAGGTTAATTTAAACCTTTTTAATAGTTATACAGAGTGTTAATGAGTACGTGTTACATAGTTATACGGTATGTAGGTGATTTAAAATAGACCAACTCGTAATAAGAATCTCATATCCGGAAACACCGTTTTCGAGCCACAGGTAACAGTAGATATCTATCGGAATGTTGTTTAATTGGGCCGTACCTTTTTTCTCATCGTCTCACCGACCCCATTTACTTGACCTTTTTTTAAGAAGTATTACCAGAATTGTTACAAGCGCCAGCACACTTTTCGTTTGCCGTCTGAAACTACATAAACCAAGTATTCGGTGACGGTGATAGATTGGCCGACGGGGACCAATAGTGTGGCCACCATGCTCCCCGGGCCTAACACATAGATTGATTTTATGCTGTCATATGAGGAGTCTGGTATACGCGACGTCTGCCGAGTTGGAAGAAGATCTGCTAGTGCGTGTTCTGACTGCAGTTCAAGAACTCCAACAACGCCTGACACTGTAGAAAGAGTATATCAAAATATGCTTTGAAGTTGGCAATTATTTTAGTGTTCGACAAATAAATATAATTATTATGAGCATTACTTGTAGTGTTTGGCTACTAGTAGCATTAGTCCTAAGTCCAATCTCAGCTTCAAAACGGTGTGTTTCCGGATATGAGTTTCTCATGAATAGGTTTATTTTGAATCGCTTACATACCCCTACAAATTTGTAACGGTTATTGATTAGCACACTGTATAAATAGCTGACGCTAAAACATCTAAAACAACTAAAACAAACAGCAACCAAAAATTGTGGTATTTGCAACCGGTCTCTGAAAGCCTTCTACTTCTGATTACTTTCTTGCATGTTCTAAGTTGCTTAAAATGTGTAAATTTTAGTGATATAGCGAATTATGAAGGATTCTCCATATGCGTAACTATTAAACTGGTTCTCATTGTTCTCAGGGTGTCCCACAATGGGAGGTCACTACTTCGTGTACGTAATCTGTAGACCAAACGTAGTTAAAAATTAGTTAAAAATTGTAATAAAATTATGCCCTAAAGTAAACCGTTTTCAAAATATAGAGTGTTAAATTATTATTTGTTAAATAATTACAATTTCAGAAAAGCCAATATTTATGTTTATCTTAGTTTAAATTCACTATAAAGATTGTTCAAAGTGGCCACCGTTACTCTCGAGACACATTCTGGCTCTTCTTCAAGAGAGATCTGGTTGCCCTACGTAACATCTTATTGTTATCCCGAATTAGTTCTGCTGTCTCAAAAATGAGTCTCCGAAGATCTTCAACAGCCTCTGATGGGTTTGGTATGGTCAAACAAATAATAATCTAAACAAGTTAAATCCGGAGATTTTGGGGCAAGGCGTGTTGTTCTACGCTACCAATTTCACGTCCTTCGATCCCTTGATTCAAAACTTGTCTTATACGTAACGTAAAGTGCTGGTACCACATACCATGTCTGATCGCCAGAGGCACATCATCTAACAATCCTCCCAAATGATCTTCTAGAAAATTCTGTCGGCAGTTAAATGGTGCTCAAAAAGGAATGGACCAATGAGCATGTTATCAATAATTCCACACCAGATATTCACTGAAAATCTATGTTGATAATTTGACACTGTGATTTCCTGTGGATTTTCCAAATCCCAAGAGTAGCTGTTCTTTCTGGTCATGAATCCATTGCTTATAAATGTTACCGCATCCATGAATAAAATTCTATTACGTAGGTCTCGATTTTGATTGATCGAACGGCAAAATTCCACACGATTAACGAAATCTGTAGGTAAGAGGGCTTAAACAGGCTGGATATGAAATGAATATAAACTATGACATTTTAATGTTCTCCAAACTCGCATTCGTGGTACATTAATTTGTGCAGATACACGACGTACAGAGGTGCTGGGATTATTATCAATTTCTCGCAGTATGTTGTCCTCATTGTCTAGTACTTGCTGTATTGGACGTTCAGTCGACGGGGAAAGTTCCGTGTTCACGTAAGTGGTTGTGCACTCGTTGGAAAAGTCGTCGGTCTGGTGGTTGCCGATTTGGTATCTCAACCCATATTCTCGAGCAGCTGCTACTGAGTTTCCATAACAAAAACCGTAAATGTAATGGATATCGGTGTACTCTCGCGTTATAAAAGTAAACATTATCAACAGTTTTAATAAGCGCAAGCAGAGAAATCAACTTTAAGGTGCTTTACTGTTTAACATACAAGTAAATAATATCATTTCCATAGTAACGTAGACACACAGTATCAAATACCACTTAATTACATTTATTATTTCGGCTGCTTCAGTTTTTAACTAAACCTTCTTTTATAGTCGATTTAAAGAAAATGACTCCTCTTTAGTTTCACCTCACGTTATGGGACATCTTGTATATATGTTGATTAGTTGGTAGTTTGTGACTTCTGTGATGTTATGGGATATTTGAGCACTTATAAAAACAAATATGAAAAAATTCAAGCGAACTGTATCTCTTATTTATTTATAATAATCAAGGTGCGAATGGTAAGATAATAATTTAAAGTATTTTGTCGTTAATCATAGTTCAAAACCATTGCTTCCTTCTATTGCAAAATTGCAACTCAAACCTTTAATTTCAGAAATATAACCATTCGTACAATGAGTTACAGCAATGTATATTATCGGTGGAATATATTCCTAACGAAATTGTGTACTAATGGAATTCGTATTCGACGATTTTACTAAGAGGGGGATTTTTTACACTAAGTTATTTTAGCGGCAGAGTTATTTTACTGGTGGTATTTTAAATTTGAATTTTCTTTTTACTGTGCTTTTCTATCGACATTTTGAGCTGCGGTATTTGCTGAATCTCCTTGAAATGGCTTCCAATAAGACGGCCAACACTGTGGTTGTATAGAGAGAATTAAGAGGAAGTAAAACAGTAGCTCGTAACTGAATATAGTAGGAAGCTGAATTTTACTCTATGATTAAAGTAGTTTCGAAAAATCTATAATTGTAGCAGAAGAATTTTGTGGATTTACAATTAGGAAAGAATGAGATCGATAAATGGTACAATGCCCTGGCTTTTAGGATACTTCTAAACGAAATTTCGAGACACGGCGTTGTGTTGTCATGTAATTCCAATAGAATATTGAAGCTATACACTAAATAGCACAACACACTTTAGCTTTTACATTTTTTTAACGGAAATTGCTAATTAACCCTTTTACAGTATACTTTACGACAGATTGTTGAAAAGATGAAAAGAAATAATGGAAATATTTAGATCGATGCCAATACTGTTTAGACAATTGTGTGTTTACATAGAAATGCCGTTTGCTAAATGGTCCAAATTTCAATAATATTTCCTGACTGTCTAGTTGAAAGCTGCAACAATTGCCAAGCTTTGTAGTTTTGATGTGTAGAGTTTCAGAACATTGAGTTCGTGCAGTTCTTTATTCTTTGCTTCAGATTGTTTATTTTTCTGCTCATATTACAAAAGGACTCACTGTGGTGTTATTTTTTCGTGACGCTTGTTGTCTTTGTTATCTTTGTATGATACGTTTGGAGTCATTTCATGTTTCCGTTAAAGTTATTTATACCACGTTGGCGGGAGCAACAGATTAAAGATTATTATTCACGTTAGCTATTAGGTGACAGGCATTGTTTGATACGTCTTTCATTCATCCCGCTACACATCCTTAGATAACGTGCATATAATGTGCATACACGCTGCTGATTTATACAGCAAGCTTTTGAAGTCACTTATTAAACTCAATTTACGGTGTAGCGTGACAAAAGTCACTAAAATCAACGACAAATTTCGAACTACGACTTTACAGCTGACTTTTTACAACGACGCACGAGACGCTCGTGTTTCAACACAAAAATTTGCGTGCACGAAAGTTTCGTATTCCCTGCTTTACTTATTTAATTTTAATAAAATTTTCAAAGCGTTGTATAGATCGTTATCCAATCTCGGAAAACGAATTGTTAGTATCTAACAAAAACCTTGTTTGGGGTAATTCAGCTTGGCTACATTTCACGAAAGTTGCCTTTTTATCCACGTCGGTATCGGACGTCTGCGCCCCCCGCGTTCAGCCTAACCAGAGTTGGGCATACGTGCTGAAAATGAATAATAAAACGGAACCATAGAAGAGCTTCTACTTTTTTCCCGTTCCCGTAATGAAAGTTTACAACCGCGTAGCTGGTGTTTTTCTTCCCCGTTTTATTACTGGTTCTCGGACCAACTATTCTCTAGACTGGATCTATTTAAGTGTTTTATTTATTTAATTGGCTGCAGTTAGACACTTCTGCAGGTTTTCCTTTTCGTTCTCGTGCGACGACAAAGTGAAAAATTTCTCGCTGCGGTTAAATTAGAACGCATAAATTTATTTACAAACAAATGAAGTTGGGAACACTCCAGACTCCTTCTCCTACAGCAATTTACATTAAGTACCCAAAGGAAAAGAACTGCACGCGACTTATTGATCAGCTGAATGTAAAACAGACAAAATAATTCAAGAACGTCCTGAAATATTTGCCGTAGAATGTATTGTTGATGTACTGTTACTACCTTGGTAGGTTCTACTAAGATAATCTGCTTTATCTAAATACGCTTTCGTGTAGTCTGTACACGTTCAACTTCTGCATGCATTTTCAAACGGCTAGCCATAACATAGCTACTGCAACATTTAAATGTTCATTTCACCTGGTCTCACTTATTAGTTTATAAAATTTCAAAGCCTAGCATAGATAATTTAGAAGATATCGCACATGAAACTTGCATCAATTCAAATCGTCTTCAAGTTAAGAGTTTTTAAGATGTATCAATGTGATATTGGAATATTCTAAGTACCAAACCATCAAATTTTTGGCAAGAATAATGGTGCAAGCAGTTTAGTGAAAGCGTTCACTTTATGTAAAGTATTGCAAGATGTTTTGACATTTTCAATATACTGTTTCTAACGAAACATGATTCCACATCCTGTAATTTATGTTATTAAAATAAAATATAACAGAAACAGAATATGTGTTCAAGAAATATAAAAAGATGACATTACACTATCATTTTTCGCTCCAGTAACTGCACATGAAAGAATACTAAGATAAGGGAAACACATGTTTAACCTTTTAAAGATGGTACATGTGTATGAACTTGTACCCATATTTTTTTTTTGCTTGTTTATCTGGTTTGTAAATCAGCCAGAAAACAGTATTTCGGAGTCGGTGGTTGCAAAACATGAGCTAATCCGCCGATAAGATAAAATTTATTAGTATCGTTTCCTGTAATTTATAGCATCAAAAATTGTATTCGTCCTGTCATCCTGTTTAATCTTTGCCATGGTGTTCTCTCTGACGCAGAAAAATTTGTCATCATTAAACTGATATCTTACTTTTTAAATGCGTCAGAAATTTTTACCGGCTTACAATATTGTATAGGACCTTAAAATATCGGCTTTAATTTACATAAGTGAAATCAGCATGTTCCTTTTTAAATTTATACGATATTTCTTCTTATTTCAAAATTTCTCAAATGCACAGAAATTTGTAGTACTTAAGATAGCAACTAAAATTAATTTTTTATTAAATTTTTTGGTATCTACTCTTAGTTCGCAGAAATCAGTAAGGATATGTATGATTTTAAAAAGGTATCAGCTGTTAGGGCTCAACAATCGTTCTCGTCAGCCTGCAAGTCTTTATTGTCACAGTGTATGGATAAGTAAAAATAAGACGGCGGTACGCTTTCAAGTCACAGCTGTCGAATCTACCTTGCTAAAGATTTACTGTTCCAGCAAACACTCTGTGCTTTAATTTATCGTTTTGAATGCTTAAAAGAACCAGTTCGTCGCCATATATTCCTTGTTCCAGAACAAAAAGAAAGTCTTTATTGTCACAGTCTAACGAGTAAGTCTAACTAAGACGGTGGTACGATTTCAAGTCACAGCTGTCGAATCTACCTTGCTAAAGATTTACTGTTCCAGCAGAAACTTTGGCTTCAGTTTATCGATTTGGATGCATAAAAGAAGCAGTTCGTCGCCATATATTTCTTGTTCCAGAACAAAAAGAAAGTCTTTATTGTCACAGTCTATGGAGTAAGTCGAAATAAGACGGCGGTACGATTTCAAGTCACAGCTGTCGAATCTACCTTGCTAAAGATTTACTGTTCCAGCAAAAACTCTGGCTTCAGTTTATCGATTTGGATGCTTAAAAGAACCAGTTCGTCGCCCTATCTTTCTTGTTCCAGAACAAAAAGAAAGTC
>JABXWE010016865.1:0-27915 GCA_014611495.1 Limonius californicus | reverse complement strand
GTTAATAATACGAGGATTGTTCAATAGAAACACGTTTGGATCGCGCAGGCGCGACTTGATAATGATGCCAGTTGCATACGGTTGTTGAAAGTGGTTATAGACATATTATTGAGGTGTCTGTTAAATTTCTTTGCGGTTGGTCCTTTGTGTGCATTTTTATGGAGCTCGAAAATGGCGTTTACTTTAGAAAATCCGCCCAAAGATAATATGTGTGCCATTATTCAATTTGTAGACGCCGAAGGACATCAACCACTAGAAGTGCATGAGAGAATGGAAGCTGTCTATAGTGATTATAGTTATTCTCACAAGGCAGTGGTTGAATAGTGCAGAAAATTTCGACCAGAAAGAGAGGCGACTAAAGATTTGACTCGTGTAGGATGTGTTCATGTTGCAACTTCGGATGAAAATGGGAGGCGTCTAGAAACTGCTTTATGTGAAAACACACTTTCTACAATGAATCAGTATAAGAAGTGTTTATTCCATTATTCATACCCTTATCACAACGTTGCTGCTCAGTGGATTCTTAGTGACCCTAAAATAATGTTTGCTCGGCATTGTCACTACAGCGTGTGATGCGCTACCAAGAAGAAGGCAATACTTTTTTCCACCGGACCGTTGTTGGTGATGAATCCTGGTGGTATCACTATGAACCGGAACCGAAGCGTTAGAGCATGCAGTGACAGTATACAAGTTCTCTGAAGTCGAAACAATTCCGATCTTAAATATCAGTGGGGAAAGTAATCTTGACGGTATTTTTTGAGCATCGAGGTGTATTACTATTTGAGTTGGTGCCAACATCAATGCTGAATGACACGCAGACACCTTACAACGTTTACGTGTCAGCATCAAGAATAAACGTCCTGGTAAACTCAGAAACGCTGTAATTTTTTACATGATAATACTCGCCCCCATTTAGCTTTTATTGACTATGACTAAGAAAGCGTTCGATAGCGTAGAGCATTGGGCAATAATGGCAGCTCTTCGAAAAGGTGTTGCCGCACTATGTGAATTAATTTCGTAATTTGATTGCAGCTTCATAGGTATTAAAAACGTTATTTTAATTGCAGTTTTATGTTAGTTACAGTTTTCGCTATTTTGTTTTTCTAAAATTGAGATATGTTGACAGTCCCCTTCGTAAGTCGAATTTGCCGCGCCTGGCCCTGAACGCTTCTGAGAATTTACCTGCCGAATTATTCTAGAACATTTTCACCATATTTCGAATTATGTTGCAATATTTTGGGGGTTATGCAGGTTTGAGTTGCGTGAGTTCAGGTAGTCAGCCTTCGATCTTCGATGAACTCCGGTCTCCGAAATCCCATCAATCCGGGAGCTGTAAATAAATTGAGTGCTGCAAGAGGCGGCTTGGGTTTTTCGATGTGTGTCCATCATGTGTGATTTTTCGTTTCGCTGTTTTACCATGGAGTGAAAACAGACCATCGACAACTGTCGGATTTATAGAAATACACTGGATTTATCCCTGTAGAGGCAATTCGTTGCGAATTTGCCTCTCGCCTTTGGCGGATTAAGATCGAGCCCAGTTCCTGTCCCTCTACTGTTACCGTCAGTGCGTCGATTGCATCGAAGTTTCGGGCCCTTGATGTTGACTCCATTAAATCCAGTCTTCAGGGGCGTACCTGCGGATTTTTATCATTATCCTGTTCAATACTTCCGACATTGTGCCTGCCTGCATCAAAATTCAAGGTAAAAAACTAAAGTTTTGTGTTTTGTAAAAAGAAACCTTACGCGCTAACTTGCAAAATTCAACGTAATTGAACCCTTTTGTTGGAAACAAGAAGCGACCTTCAGTCGCTGATTGTCTTTGTTTGTAGTACAAAGTGTAAGAGAAATTTTTATATATATACTGTGATTTTCCCCGGCGTCGCTGGCCACGTAGGTGTTTGAAAAAGGTAAATTGACTATCTGTAAAATTGGGTTTTTAAAAATCACCTTTTTGCTGTCATTCTATTGTATTGCTAATAATTTCATCATTTTTGTCTTAAAATTCAGTATACCTTTTAATATTTTGTATTTGTATTTGTTTGTGCATGAATTGTACAAGCTTCATATATATATGGAGGAGGCACAATAAAGGTGAGTTCGATTCCCGAAAGCTGCTGGCCTCTCGGCTATCCACGAGGACCTACAATCAGCTATATTTGGAAGGTGACCCACTCTGTACACAACTAGGAAGATTTCCTCCCGTAAGCGATTCCCGTGAACTCCCGCTACTCCTCTGAGCTAAGCTGCAGGCCATTTTCCACCTATCCGGTTACGGGTCGACGGAAAAGTTCGTTTGGCCCGTAACAAAGGAAGGACTGACATCAGATATTCCAACTAATCCAAAACGTATACATGAACGCTACATTCACTGTAAAATTATAAAAAGAAGACAAAACAAATAAAAATAGAAGAAGGAATTCGACAAGGAGATAATATCTCCCCAAGATTATTCGCAGTACCATTGGAGGATGTATTCAAAACATTGAATTTGGAGAACAAGGGGCTAAATGAAAACGGATAATCATTAAATAATTTGAGAATTGCCGATAACATAGTGCTTATTACAGATAAATTTGATAAACCACAAGAGATGTTAAACAAATCAAATGAGGAGTCAAGAAAGATAAAATTGAAAATAGATAAAAGTAAAACTAAATATATGTCACGTATAATGGAAGAAAATCAAGGCGGGCTAACAATAGAAAATGAAGCAATAGAAACGATAGAAGACTATATTTGCTTAGGCTAAAGAGTAGCTAAAGAAAAGCTAAACCAGACAGTAGAACTAAAAATACGAATCAAACAAGGATGTAGTGCTTCGGGAAGGTTAGCGCAGGTGTTTCGAGAATACTTTGAAACCTACGAAAACGCCCAGGTGTACAACCAGTGAATGAAGCGAATAATGTTAAAATTATCTCTTCGAGACAAAAATAGAAACTTCTGGATAAGGCGTAGAGAATATCGCAGTGAAAATAGTAAAACAGAAATGGAACTGGACGGGACATGTCACTAGAATGAGCGAAGAGATGTGGACAAACAAATTGTTACGCTATTTCACGCATCGTTGGAATAAGGGGGGAGGGTGACGCCTGGGGGAAGGTTATTTTGTATAACAGAGTCTTGGTCAAGCTGCCACGAAAGAGTGACGTGCACCGTACGTGACTGTTAAACTAAATGTTCCGTCGACGTGTCCTCAAATTTCACATTGTGGTGATTTATAATCGCGGCTTTCTAGCCAGATATAACGAATGCGGAATCTGAGTGTGCCGTTTTGGGGCTACTAATGTATGGAACTCGTGGGTCGTGGAGTCGAGTTTTTTTATTGGGTTAGATTGTGTGATCTCGAAGCCCTGAGGCCTCATATTCTTCTGTGTGGAGGCTTTACATTGGGGATTACGTTACTATAGTAGCCGCGTACGTCGAAAGGTCCGCAGTCAGAGCTACCGCTACTATCTCGATATCCATTTCCAAATTCTGAAGTGAATGGTATCACTGACATCAGTCTACATCTGTCGGCCGCTCTGGGCCCAAAAGGTTGGAGTAAGTGACTCCTGTTCAATCTACCTTGAATTTGATTAATGGTGAGAAGCTGCTACTACAGATAGTTTACCAAGATTGTGATATATATCTAATTTGTGTAGTTTTGTTTATGATTGTCAATATTAAATGCTATGTATGGGTAGCATTAGCCTGTGTTGTTGGTTTATAATATTTTATATGTCACATCTTCTACTACCATTACCGGTATCATCATTTAATATTGTATTAATGTTGTTATTTATGCTGTTTATATGGGGTAATTTGGTACCGAATTCGGGAGGGTTTATCTTGAATAAATGATACATAATTACCGATGCCTATTTGTGTGTTTTATTCTCATTAATAGAACAGCCTGGATCCAATGAAAATTTGGTGGTCTGTCTCGTTGGGAGTTTGTTATCTGCCTAATAGTAGCGTGGACTACCTGGCACCACGCACATCCCTCTTCGAGGACCCACGACCTTTTCCAATGGTCAGCTAGCCGCTGCTACACCTGGGGACGTCCAGACTGACATATAGTGTTCGGCGATTTTAAACCGATACAAAATACATACAATGAAGGACCATGGACAGGAAATAGAAAAAAAGGACAACCAAATTTGAGGTGAGTCAATGACGTAAAATGAAGAGAACAGAGAACAGCGGAGAGTATTAGGGGAGGCCTATGTTCAAAGATGGACGAGACGGGCTGATTAAAGAAGATGGAATGATGTTTTGATTATAATAGAAGAAATAACTGTGATTAGAATTGATAAAGACACCTAAGGGATGGGCAGTTGTTTCGGAGGTGTCCAACAACTACTGCGCCATGTGCTAAGGGAATAGCTCTGACGGATTAGTAACTGGGGTGTTAGGAGAGCGTTTTAAAGAGATCCGTTCCTGGGCGAGACAGGAATTTATATCATACCAAAGTTCAAACTCCTACCTTACCACTGTGAATGGCATTACCCAAACCCGAACTTAAAAACACAAATGCAAGAAAAATATTAAAGCCATGTGCAAAGCAGAAAATAATGTTCCTTTTTCCATCAAATTTACTGAAATCTGTCGTAAATAAATGATTCACTATGTTTCGTTCTCCATTCCTCAACTACTTAACATCAGGAACCTTACACAGCGTAGGTGTTTAGCCTAGGGCCGCCCGAGATTCATGTTTAATGTAGGGTAATCATAATATCAAACTAGCATTTCTGATTCGTAGTATCGACAATGGAAGTGTAGATATCTCAGTACCTTGTAAAATGTATTTTGGGATATCTATTTTTGGAATGGTACGCTGGTACTCTCTCGTGAATCAACCTGTACTATACTACTAAAATTTGACCTGAGAGGGACTTTTCATTTCTTACACTGCAGAACATTCTTATCTCTTTAGTCCGATATTGTAGGTAGTATATTTAGCACGTGTACTACTTTTAAAACTATTCATTTTTGTTCTTTTGTTTGCTGAATACTGACCAGATTAATTATATCCTTGTATTTACCGCTTTTGGTAGGGTTCGTCTTTATGCACGTTTTAACTTTTTTTGTGTATTATACGATCATTAAACAATAAACAACATTTATCATCAATCGAAACTGATGTACCATCTAAACTGGCATATTCAATTTTAAAATAGTCTGGAATAATAATAACGCTTTTAAAAATCATATGGCCTCTTTTTAAATTATTTAAACAAAACCAAGATAAACAGCACTACAGTGTTATTATACTTTATACTTGTGAAGTGAGGTACAGTATTCTAATAAATGTAGATTATTTCTTCAACAATGTGTAGATATAACCATTTCTGCTTTGTGCACTAAATACAGGGTGTCCCATGACGTGAGTTCACTACTTCACCTACGTCTAGGAGAGGTGAAAAGAAGTCAAAACTAAAGAGTGGTCATTTTCTCTAAACCGACTGTTAAAGAAGTTATGGCATGTTTTAGTTAAATACTAAAGCAGCCAAAACAATAAATTATATTAAGCGGTATTTGATAGAAACTGTTTACGTTACTACGGAAATGATATTATTTACCTATATGTCAAACAGTAAAGCTCCTTAAAGTTGATTTCTCTGTTTGCGCTGATTAACAGCTAACAGATAATGATTACTTTTACAACGCGAGAGTACGCCGATATCCATTACATATATTGTTTTTGCGATGGAAACTCAGTAGCAGCTGCTCGAGAATATAGGTTGAGATTTCCAAATCGGCGACTACCAAACCGACGTGTTTTCCAACGAGTGCACAACCAGCTACATCAATACGGAAGTTTCCCCAAACCGTCGACTGAGCGGCTAATACAGCAAGTACAAAACAATGAGGACAGCACACTGCGAGAAATTGGTAATAATCCTACCACTTCTCTTCGTCGTATATCTGCACATTAAACATTAAAATGTCATGGTTTATATCCATTTCATATCCAGCCTGTTCAAGCCCTCATACCTACAGATTGCGCTAGTCGTATGGAATTTTGCCGCTGGATCATTCAAAACCGAAACCTACGTAATAGAATTTTATTCGCGGATGAGGCAACATTTATAAGGAATGGATTAAGGAACAGAAAGAACAGCCACTCTTGGGATTTGGAGAATCCACACGAAATCACAGGGTCAAATTATCAACATAGGTTTTCAGAGAATATGTGGTGTGGAATTATTGATAACATGCTCATTAGTCCATTCGTTTTTGAGAACAACTTAACCGCCGACAGATATTTAAATTTTCGAGAAGAACATTTGGGAGAATTGTTAAATGATGTTTTCTGGTGATCAGAAATTGTATGTGGTACCAGTACGGTGGAGTCCCTGCGCACTTTGCGTTACGTGTAAAACAATTTTTGAATCGACGGTTTGAAGAACGTGTAATTGGTAGAAGAGATCCCCTGATCCCCAAGACCTCCGGACTTAACTTGTTTAGATTGTTATGTGTGGTGCCAAATGAAAGATATGGTATATCAAACACCATCAGCGACTGTTGAAGATCTTAGGAGACGCATTTTTGAGGCAGCAGAACTAATTCGGAATAACAATAATATGTTACCTACGTAGCGCAACCAGATTTCTGTTAAGAAGAGCCAGAATGTGTCTCGAGAGCAACGGTGGCCATTTTAAACAATCTTCATAGTGAATTTAAACTAGAATAAAAACAAATATTGACTTTTCCAAAAATTGTAATTATTTAAGAAATAATAACTTAACACTCTTTTGAAAACGGTTTACTTTAAGGCATAACTTTATTAGAAATTTTAACTATATTTGGTGTAAATATTTCGTACACGAAGTAGTGACTTTAGGGATCTAGTGAATACATCCTGTACAATATCAAAATGAGTACTGTTTTTGCTCCGTGTTCGAGTTCTGCAAATTTGGGATTATGCAGGCATATTTTTACCGGTAATATTTATAAGATCGCGCATTTTTCTGCATCAAGAAGAACTCGTTTGGAGCTGCTACTTAGGAGACATAATATTTTTGAATTCTCTGGTGTCCATGAATATATTTAATATCGTATAAACACTATGGGAATGAATCTAGTTAGACAGGCTTAAACAGAAAAATTAATTCTAGCAACAAATTTGAATACTCTATTTACATAAACACATATAGATATCACAATACCACAGGATTCATGTCACCATAAAACACATAAATTAGCAGCCTATAGGTCCTTGAGCTGTAACAGTTCCTCCATAACAATGTGTAACGAATTCCGCGCCTGGTTGAAAACAACCCGTTTTGCATTTTACATTTCGAAAGACACGGTCGACTTATGCGCATAGTTTTGGAGTTTCGGAAAATTGAAGGGGAAAGAGAATAATTTTAGAACGAAATGTCCAGAAACGAAGACTTGAGTATTGACGGTTGGTCGGACATATACGTGCCAAGTGAGTGAAAATTTTGGTAAATCGATATCTATTTGGAAATTAGTTTTCCGATTTAAAACTTCACGGAACAGGAGTTGGGTCCTAGTTTAGAGGAAGTCAAAAAACTCCAGGAATTAGTATTCTAATATGGAGATTATTCCGGTCAAACAGATTTTTTGTGGCCAGTTTTCCATCGACTGGTGAGTTATTTATTAATAGAAAGATTGTTCAGTCTTAAATTTTTCCAAACTTCAATGCTAATATTCGCTGTAATTTAATTTGAGCAAGATACGCTCGGTTGGGAACTCCGTTGATAAGGTCAACTATGCACGCAAACATCGCCGAGAACGTTGGGGATGGGTTTTTCCTCTACCGATCCAAACGCTGGCTCTGGTGATAACCACGTTGAAACCTGCTCGCAGAGATAGGCGTTACACATGCAACAGGGAAGTGAGTTTAATATTATTTTACGTTAATATTTTTGAGGACGTGACTTTTGTTATTTATGATTGCATTATTTTCACATATAAACCATTTCGTTAACTTGATTGTGTCCGGGATTTGTAACGTTGGGGAATAATTAAGTATATATAGACTTTAATTATGATTATATTATCAAAGTTATTGTATTGGGGAACAATTTTAAGTGTTTATATATCGGGTGCTCCGATAGTGGGACGGCATTGCGTTTGCATGTGTGTTCAGGTTGAATTTTTCTATTTTTTGTCTGTTATGACCACGCAGGATTTCGTTTCGCGGAGGCCTCTCGTAACGTGATTTTGTGCTAGAACCTTAATCTTATGATGATCTGATAAGCGCAATCATAGTCCTTCAGTTCAGTTGTCAGTTGTTTGAGTTTCGCCCGCAAGTAATGTTATGTATTTCTTTATTACGTAAAATTGGGACTGGGTTTTTTTGAATTATACTTGTGGGGTTGTGTTAATTAGAAATTAAACGAAGTTAGTTGCAACTTCTCTTTTCTTTATCGACTATTATAAAGAACGAAGTTTACCTAAGGAGACATACGAGAGATCAGGTAGGTGATTAGCCATCTGGAGGGTCGGACTTCCCATCTTACACCACGGACGATGTTAGTAAATCATAAGTCGATGGCGCCTATTATTTATTTGTTCAGAATCTACTCCTTCTTCGATTGGGTTTTCCGGGATACTAACATTGTCAAGTTATTAATTTTCTAGCTGAGCAGTGGCGTAGCATCGAGAGTGTTTCAACACTTCAATAATTAATTTTTCAAAAATTGAAATAGGCGTGACAAATGATTACAAAAGGATTTCGAATATTAAACCAATTTTACACAGTAATGAATACAACACATAACTGATTGACACAGAAATTAGAAAGGAGGATTATAAATTAGCAATAAATTTATCCAAAGGACCATTCTGATAGTGGTAAATATATTTCAATTCTATATTTCGGTGAGATATCGGAGAAAATTGCTAACATTATCATCAAAATAAGTATATGTGAAGTTATTTATAAAACAACAAAAAACACTTTGAACATTTTATTCACTAACGATTTATTAAATTCAGTATTTAAAAATTTAACTGTTTACCGTGGAATTCTGTATACACAGGCCAGATAATTAGATTTTTAAACTAGATATAGAGACAGTATGCAAATATGCAATTGTAAATTTGAACACACATTCTTTAGACCCAGACCAGTAAGAATTTGGCTGACACCTAACCAATAAGATAAGTTGTATTGAAAGACCGGCCCTTAGTAACAACTACAACAACAATCAGAAAGTGTTTTGGAGCAAGTGGAATAGATACCGGCCAGACTGCAGATGAAGAACTACAGAGTGATGATGTTGAGAAGGAATTATAAGAACTGGGAAATCTGGCGAATGTGGAAATTCATACAAACGCAAACGCGGAAATTCCATCATTTGAGGAACTCTGCGGCAACTGGGAAAGCGAACTTTTGCAAACTGCAATAAGAGAAAAGGAAAGTTTAGATGCTAAAGACAATGACGACATTGAAGACCGATAGACCTTTCAAACATCAATTCCTATTGCAGAGTGTAGAAGTTCTTTAGTGGGACTCAAAAATTTAGCTACAGACTTACGATGAACCAAATTAGTGAATATATTATGTGAGGTAGAAACAATGTTGCATATAGAAATTGTGTCTGTTTTAGAACAATTCCTTTCCCATAGAGGATAAAAAAGCGTTTATGTGTACCTATGCGATGTAGAATATATTTCTTATATTTAAAATTAAATTATGTGCTAATAAATAATTGAAAATTAATTTAGTGTACATTTGATTCTACAACTTCAAAAAGTAGATTACATTTTCTAGAAACAACTCCTTTAAAACACCATTTCTAAACGAACCAGAGGTGGTCGTTTTATAAGAGTTTGACTGTATGTGAATAACATTAATTGTTCCTGTAAATGACATGCAAAATATCGAAATACTTATAAAGCTGCAATAATATCTGTTGAAATTGTGATTATTATTATTTTTAAAATTATGTTGTAGAAAACATACAGCAAAGTTAATACTTGTTATACTTGTTTAAATGTACATCATACACATCGTATGTACCACCATAATTGTAAGCACTGAAGGCTATTAAATTACTTAAAATGTATCTCAAATAAATAATGGCTGTCTCACAAGCAGGTCACTGAATTTGAAATATTCAAAAAGTTTTGGTAGCTTTCGTAGAGGGTATTCGTTAATAAATAATGTACAATATTGAAGGCTTTTCATATTCCTGATACACCAAAAAATTCTTTTTTGTCATTTTATAAACTTAGAAGCGCGCAGTTTTGCACATATTATATTCTCAAGACATTGTGGAGCACATAATTTATAAGTAAATTACTTTAGAGATTTTCAGTAAACGGAAGATGCAAAAAATGTTTATAGAAGCAATTCTGAAATTACGACGTTATGCGACGACAATAATACCTATTCTATTTACAATTAGGAGTTATATGTACATAGCATAGTAGTTTAGAAACTGTAGATTTTTAAAAACTACCTACCAGAGTTCTCAGAAGTCTAGAGTGTATATTTTTTAAAACTGGCATTTTCAACTAAATCAGTACCGCGGCTAAACTAGTTATGATATACAAACCAATTATTAATTTGTAACTAATATAAAGTTATTAAAAGAGTTATACGGCGGGTGTCATAAAACGAAACCGAAACTCTTCACAAAATAACTATAAAATTTTTATACGTCATACCTATACAAAATTCGAATAGAACAGCATTTACTAAACGAATGTGTTTTCTACTATAATCTGGTTATTTGTGAAAAGTATTTAAAATTAGTTTTCGATACATATAAAAGTGTTGGGGCGGTGTTTATTCGTGATAATATCTGCAACTTGCTATATCCTACAGTATAAATCCACAAAATTTATTTATTTTGAGTACTATAAACTATCTGTTCTTTGGTGTGATTTTGAAATAAAGATCTAACAACAAAGATCCAGCGGATACGGTAGGTATAACACTTTCCCGCTATTCCGTCTTTCCCCTATCATTTACCATTTTTTAACAAATTAAGTTAAGCCAAGCTTTTATGCAAACACTTTGGTGTGTTAGTGCCCCGTCATGCTTATACTACAATGAGTTTTGTGGAAAATTTTCATAAATCTTCATAATGCTTCAAGTAATACGCTGGCAGAACACTTGACACAATGTTAACACTAAAACTTCTGCAAACAGTGTTTGCTAAAAACACAAATGTAATTCGTGGCAACGAATTTTTCGTCCGTTCGTTCCATTTAAGTCAATAAAAATGTAATCGGAAATATTGTTATTTACAGAAACTGCTTCTATAGTAAAGCCTATTTCACACAAACTTTGTATAATAATTTTTTTATTTCGTTTCTAAACACTCTTTATACTAGTAATGAATGGTACAAACCAGAAGGAGATAAACTTTGTAAATGTAAAAAATCACTTAATTTCCTCTTTGGCTAATGTAAAAACACATCACTTTTATTATTTTTGGGCTAATGTATACCAGAATATGGCAAATTGTGTAAATACAAACAAGAAAATCACTTTTATTACTTTTTGGCTATTATCTACCAGAATGTGGTAAATTGTGTAAATGCAATATAAAAATCACGTTTATTACTCTTAGTATAAATATATGTATAACAGAATTGGGTAAATTGTATAAATTCAAACAAAAAAAACGACTGTCATCAATAAAAAATCATTTTTCTCTACGACTATAATATAATGTATTCGTTACATATACTTTTTTAGTTGAAAAATGATAGATATTCTCCATTGCCGTTGGATTCTGTTTATTTCGGTGGGATTCTGTATCAGAATCCAATAGGCGTGGCATGTTAGCGCTTGGGATCTCCCACTTGTTTTTGAAGTAACTGTCAAAATCAGTTTTAAATTTTCGTATTAGTAAAAAACAGTAAGAACTAAGTATGAATAATTCAGACAGTGAAAACGCTGAAATGTGTTTGCCATCAGAAATAACGGAAACCGCGAAACCGACGTGTATTACACACGTGTATTGTTTTTTGGCCAATGTACACCAGAATATGGTAATTTGTGTAAATGTAATAAAGAATCATTTTTATTACTTTCTGGCTATATACCAGAAATTGTGTGAATGCAAACCAATAAAAACACTTGTAATGTATATGGTCAATTACGTAAATGCAATAAAAAATCACATCTGTTACTATTTGGCTAATGTGGTAAGCTGTGTAACCGCATACAAAAAAAATCACGTTTATTACCTTTAGGTTAATGTATACCAGAATGTGATAAATTGTGTAAATGCAATATAAAAATCACTGTTATTACATTTTGGGCTCATGTACGTATAACAGAATTTGGTAAATTGTGTAAATTCAAACAAATCAATCACTTTTATTGCTTTTTGGCTAATGTATACCAGAATATTGTAAATTGTGTAAATGCAAAAAAAATCACTTTTATTGATTTATGGCTAATGTATACCAGAATATGGTAAATTGTGTAAATGTAATAAAGAATCACTTTTATTATTTTCTGGCTATTGTATACCAGAAAGTGGTAAGTGGTGTAAATAGAAACAAGAAAATCACTTTTATTACTTTTTAGCTAATATCTACCAGAATGTGGTAAATTGTGTAAATGCAATATAAAAATCACTTTTATTACTTTCGGGTTCATGTACGTATAACAGAATTGGGTAAATTGTGTAAATTCAAACAAAAAAACACGACTTTCATGCAATAAAAAATCATTTTTATTACTTGTTGGCTAATGTATACCAGAATGTGGTCAATTGTGTAAATGCAAACAAAAAGAAATCATTTTTATTGCTTTTTGGCCAATGTATACCAGAATATGGGAAATTGTGTAAATGTAATAAAGAATCATTTTTATTACTTTCTGGCTATTGTATATCAGAAAGTGGTAAATTGTGTGAATGCAAAAAAATTAATTCTTTTACTTTTTGGCTAATGGATATAAGAATGCGATAAATTGGGTATAAATACTATCAAAACAATCACTTTTATTACATTTTAGTTAATGAATACTAGCATGTGGTAAATTGTGTAAACGCATATAACAAAAATCACTTTTATTGCTTTTTGGGCAATGTATACCAGAATAAGTTAAATGGTGTAAATGCAAACAGTAAAAACTATGTATATTAGCAATGGATAGTGTATTTCAAAATATGCTAAATTATGTAGAAGCAAATAGTAAATTCAGGCATTTTTCCAATTTAAATACTCTGTATTTTGATAATAAATAGTGTTAACCAGAGTAAGGTAAACTGTCTAACTGTAATTAATAAGAACTGTGTATATTTGTAACAGATGGTGGATATCAAAACATGCTTAATTGTGTATATGAAAACAATGAAATCACTTAGATTTCGTTTCTAAAGACTCTGCATAATAATAATAAATGGCAGAAACCAGGAGAGAAACTGTGTAAATGCAAACAAAAGAAATTCACTTCTATTCCTTTTTGGCTAATGTATACAATAATGTGGTAAATTGTGTAAATGCATACTACAAAAACAGATCAGGTTCGTTTCTAGACACTCTAAAATTTAATCATCGATAAGTTATACCAAATGAACCTAAATTTTGTAACTGCCAACAATAAAATAATACCATTCTTGGGGTTTTTAATATCTCCAATTATTACAGCAAATAATCGAGTTATACACCGAGTCTGGGTAGCTGCAAAATGTAAAGCACAAACTGTAACTTCTAATACTTGCCATTTTCTGCTACCACTTGTATTTATCCGAAAGTTTAATGAAACTCGAATGTAACTAAATGGGGAGCAAAGTACACCAGACGCAACTTCAAGGTGATTATTTGCAAGTTTCATGTCGGTGTAGTGGTGTTATTTAAGCTCATGCAAATATTAATGCAATTTTGCTCGAAAACGGAGCGTATATTATGAAATACGCCAACTGTTGCTTAAATTTTTGGTCCTGAGAAGTACGATTAAGCAGCTGTACCCTCGAGCTAAATTTGGAAGGGGGAGAGAGCTGTGTATTCTAATTTTAGCACATTGGTTAAATGCATAGCTTGAGGTGATGTTTTCCTTTTAATCTTATTATTGAGTCTGTTCCTGATAGAAATAAGATTGTAAGACTGGGATTGACATTGTATTAAAATTTGGAATAAATGAATATTGCATAAAAGCTTAATTAGCGAGGTAACCTATATGGTATACCGTGGATTTTACTCGTTTGTAAATTATGCATATATTCAACCTGAAGTGGAAGTTAAAAGTCAAACTGCATTTATGTATGGCAAGTTTAGCCAGCGTTAAGCCGTTTCATAACATAATATCCTAGAGCGTCAAACACTTTGATGCTGTGTTAAGCTATATTGAAATTAGGTCGTTTTAATTAAAGTAATGTTACCACTCAACCTGTTAAGTTTACTTTGACAATGTGTGGGCTTTGCTCGAATACCGTAGAATACAGAAATAAAATTCTGTTAATAATACTGAACTGTTATAATTTAACACTACGGTCTCCACGTCATAATTACAGCAGCTTTGGAATGTACAAGATATATCAGAATACCACATTGAAATCACTTCAAGGATACAATCACTACACAGGAAACTCCCCTCGGAGGAAACCTACATCCCTAGAGGATGCGTCCCAAGGTGACCGAAAGGGGAATACCTGCTAGGTATACCAGGTAGGAGGGATATCAAGTTTATAATGACCAAGAAGAGAAGAAGAAGAAAAAAGAAGAAGAAGAAAAAAGAAGAAGAAGAAAAGAAACCGAATCAAAATACAGAAGAGGAAAAGAACAATAACTGTTGGTACATGGAACGTTAGAGGAATCAGCAAAAAGATTAAAGAACGGATGGGTACCAACACTGAAATAATTGTAGAAGAAATAGAACATATGCAATTGGTAGGGTTCGGCCATATGCAAAGGATGGAAGAGGGGCAAATACCAAGAATAGCAATGGAATGGATTCCCCCCGAAAGAAAAAAGAGAGGAAGACCAAGGAAGAGCTGGCTCCAAGGAATACAGACAGCAATAGAAAAAAGAAATATACAACAAGGAGAATGGATGAATAGAAATCATTGGAGAAATTTTCTGGGAACCGGAAGGGACCGCCAAGGCCTATGATACTCCAAAGAGGAAGAGAACTCACATCAACGTGATTTTGAACGTGCTTTATTACAGAGTTACAACACTTCCTAGAGGCGTTCTAGCCCACTGGGAATTCTCAGAGTTGCACTGAAATGCAATATAGCTTCCTAGGATACCGCACACCCTGTGTTATTGCTAGTGGAAACTGGACGTTCTAGATAACCAGTCACCTTGATTTTGTCCTGACAGTACGTACTGTATAGTATACTCGTAAGAAGCTAACACTTGAGCCCATCTCTCCAACCTACCTGCTACCACAACTGGAATTCCTTTATTGGGTCCACAAATATCTAACCATATGATTCGTCACCAGTACGAAATGTCTACAAAATAAATACTGACTAAATTTGGTTAATCCAAATATAATATTAAGTCTTTGTCTATCAATTTGTGAATATCCTTGTTCAGCAGCATTTGGGGGTCTTGACGAGAAAACAATTAGCCTTTCCTTACCATCAGGATACAAATGAACAATTACTGCCCTAACAACATGTGCTGAAACATCGCAAATTAATTTTAATGGTTTTTCCGTATCATAATGATCTAATACATTTTTGGATAATTGCATTTATTTTGCCTTTTCAAAAGCAGCATGACATTGTGAGTCCTATACCCACCCACAGTCCTTCTTCAACAAATTATACAGAGGGTACAATATGGTAACTACAATTCATAAAAATTAATCGTTCCTAAGAAAGATTTAAACTGGGAAACTGTAGACCGAATTGGTACTTCTTCAATAGCCAAAACTCGCTCATTCTTCTTCTTTAAGTACCATTAATATCGAAGGTTGGCTATCATTAATGCTATTTCAACTTTTGAAACTGCAGTTCCCTGCTTTTCCTGAATTTTTCCTTGTACAATTAATTGCAGTAAATTGTATTTTTCGTTACTCGTTATGTGTCAGAAGTATTGAAGCTTTTTCGTCATGGTGGTATGACCCATTCCATATCAAGTCAACTTATGTTCGAACCTTCACATCACCGATTTTAATGAAATTAACGGATAAGTGTTAGTACCTATATGGAGACATGTAAAAGTACAAATTCTGGGGCTTGAAATATTAAGAGATTCGAAGTTATAGGTTGTGAAATTTCGAGCATTTTTCCCTAAAAAACGTGTTGTTTATAGTTGTATATGAAATGTGCTGTAACGAAATGTCCAGTGCGCGGTATAAATAAATTTTAAATTAAATTTTGTGACAGCGTAGTGCAACATAAAGGCGCTGGTGGCGCTGGTGGCGCTGGCATTCAGGATTGGTACCCGTCTCCCACCTTGTTTCTACCGTCAGTAGGTCTCCCCGCCAACATAAAAATTGTTAACAACATTTTAGAATGGGAATGGAAGGTATAAAGGCGAACCCCAGCTCCCAAAACGGGTAACTTGAGTCCAAGCCAGTCAAGGAAGAACTTCAACCTAAATCCAGTCAAGCAAGAACTTCAACCGAGATCCAGTCAGACGCCGTTTAAATTACCTGTTACCAAAAATCCAATTCCGTTAGAATACCTGTTCCAGTTAAAGTAACGATTTTTAATCCCAGTCAACTACAGTTTGTTTGCAAAGTCAAGCCGGCCCGTGTAACATTCGTTCGCTCGGTTGCTTAGGGGTCATACTGCTCTTTTTCTAATTCGAGCTACGAATTGTTGTCAGCGAAGTGTGGAAATATATCCTGCATAAATCACTTGGGTTGTTTCCCTGTGAACTTACGCTGTATATAAGACCAGCCGAAAAGTTTGGTTTGAAATAAGAACTTGGGTCATTTTCCCTATTCGTATTACTTATTTAAACTTCAGAGAAGATTAATAAAGGTATAATTCGTTTTCTCAGTAGCTTAGGGGTTGTTTTCCCCTTTTCAACGGAGCTAGCGAATTTATATGTAGGGTTTTGTAGCCTTACGCTTTAAACAGAAAAAGAATCCCTGTTAATATTCGATTCAAATCTGTCACCAATTATACGTTAAATCCCATATTTTTCCTAATTTATTACAGTGGTACGAAGATTAACTAAGGGAGTGTACGAGCTAAAATACGCTTACTAAATTGTACTCACCTGTGGGCCCCAGTCGAGTTGCCAGTATTCGGACGTAGCCGCAATCCAGGTTATAATTCTGTAAGTTGAATTCAGTCACTCCGAAAACCACGAGATCCGGGCCGTGGCCCGCCGATAGCAGAGGGAGTGCAGCTCGCTTGAACCAGCAACAATTGCCCGCACATGTAAATTTCGATTACACGAAATCTGCTAATTAGTTTATTCCAGGAGCACCGCGTGCAAACCTAACCTAACTTGTTTTCCCTAGATCTTTGTTGTATGCAATTTGGGTTGCATACCAAGCTGGGCCCATAAACTCCGTTATTTGATTATTATGTAATTGTACTAATATCATTCCTGTATTAAGTGCTTTCGGCCGTTAATATTTATATTATTTTGCTCTTGTTGTATAGGTAAATAAGGTATTAAGTTTGGTAAGAAAATCATGTTAAACTTGAAGATTCATTTTATTTAATTGTAAATAAACAATATTAATTACTTTCAGTAATAAATAAGTACATTCTATATGGTGTGTGTATATCTGCATGTAATTAACTAATGCAAATATAAATAATAAATTGTTTAATCCACTACCTTTGTATAGTTTCTTTAGTCTTAAACACGAACACTGGACATGAGCTATCCAGAGCATTCCAACCCCTAGATAAAAGGGTTGTACCGTCACAGTGCTTTCATTTAATATATAACTTGCCCAAGTTTTTTTATTATATTCATACAAAACATATGCCTACTTTATCAGAAACGTTTTTGCAATTTGTAATTAATTTTGATTAAAAAAATTGTGTGTTTGCCGACTATAACCCTTCATAATTGTGGAAAGTTTTATCGTGGGATCCCAAAGGGAACATAGTGAAAAAAAATATTTTCCATCGGCTGCTCTACCGATATTGCCAATCTTACTTGAAACAAAAAAAATCGCAGTTTGTTGTGATGGAAACACAACCTGACTCTGATAATTGGCTCCTACAATTAATAATGTAGTAATTTCGCAAAAGTTTAGTCATCACAAAAAGGAACTAGATATATATATATATATATATTTACAAACACAACTAAAATAAACGCAAACAACTGTTCAGGCATACCCACATTAATTATAAAAAGAAAAGCAACTATTTCTAGAGTTTTATATAATAATTCTTTAAAGAGCCGTTTCATTAGTTATTCTGCGGGTCCATGATATTTTTAGAATTCTTCTATACACCCACATTTGAAATGCTTCGATCTTTTTGCACATCGCCTGTGTGAGTGCCCAGGATTCCGCCGCATACAGGCGAATAGAAACGATCTAACAGCGCATCATTCGTACACTTAGTTGTAGTTTGAGGTTGCGGTCACATAGTACGGTCTTCATCTTGAAGAAAGCATTTCTGTCCTGTTTGATTCTGCACTTTGTTTCCATGCTGTGGTCCCATTGTTCATTAACATAACATCCTAGGTGTTTGTACTTATAGACATGTTTCAGGGATTCTCCATTTAAATTGAGCGAAGGATTCATGATATTTCTTGGGCTGATTACCAGGTACTGGGTTTTCCTCTGATTGATATTTAAACCATGACTATTACTTACCAAATTTACACAATCCACTAAGGCATCCCATCCAAGCTATTTCTAAGCAGAACTGCATCATCGGCGTATCTCAGCTTGTTTATTGTTACACCATTAATGATGATACCTTCTGTTCTGTTTTGTAAGGCTACATCAAATATTGTTTCTGCGTATATGTTAAAAAGCATTGATGACAATATGCAGCTCTGCTGACGCTTCTCACAATTTTCACATCTTCAATTGCTTCACCTTCTACTCGAACACTTGCTGTCTGATTTAGTATCTAATCCAATAGACATTAGACATATGTAATCCATCACAATCGATTACATGACCTAAATAACAAACTTCATTTTGGAAAAATCTGACTGTCAAACCACATTCTTGTAACTTTTGCAATACTAAATCGAGCCTTGTTAAATGTTGTTGGTAATTTTCATCAGTAGTTAATATGTATTAATAATGTTTTCCATAATTTTTTGAAATAGTGAAGCAGCATTACAAATTCCGAAAGGAAGTCTTGTTACTTTAAACAAGCCTTTATGTGTTAATATTGGATCCAACTCTTGCGATTCCGGGGTTAACAGTACTTGCTGATAAGCATCCGATAAGTCTATTTTTGGAAATTGCCTACCACCTTTTAAATTTTCAAAAAGGTATTCGATTCGAGGTAACGGATGATGTACATTTTCTAAAACGGGATTTATAGTAATTCTATAATCAGCACATAACCGTATTTCGTTATTGGGTTTCACAAGTACCACCAACGGTGTAACCCAATCGCTAATTTCCACCGGTACTAGAACTCCTCGATCTTGTAATCGATCAAGCTCTTGCTCTACCTTATTTTATAAAGCAGAAGTTATTGGTCTTGGCTTAAAAGATTTTGCTTGCGCATTTGAAGATTATGTCACCGCATTGGGTATTTTTCTGGTCCAGCACTGGAGAACATTGTGTTTCAGTCAAATTTGAAGCTGTGCAGAAGTACAAGAATCTAAATTTTATCTTGAGTATTAGAATGCGGAAGTACCGTGGGTATACAGAGAGTTAATACGGGAAACCCAGTTTCTAACTGTCCTAATCCCGATGGCTTTTCCCTGTCTTTCAACCCAAATAATAATTATATGCGATATAAGAAACTGTACTGTTTTTAGCAAAAATAATTTTTATGGATATATTGGTACTTACAGGAAAAAAAAGAATGGACGAAGACATTTTGAATGTCACAACGGAACGAAGCGCTTTTCGTTTGTCTTTCATAGATTAAGAACAAAAATTACATACCTACTGAGGAATTGTACTTTTAATGAGAACACAATAAAGTTATAATACATAAACATGTACAAACTACAATTTTATACCTCCGTCATCTTCACTACAATTACACTTTGAGTTTTCGTCGAATTTCTTCTTCTTTTTCCTCTTCTTCTGTTGCATAACGCGGGCACGAACAATTGAAATTTGGACGTAAAATATCCTTAAACCATCGTAATGCGGGAATTCCGGATCGGGGAAGGAGGTTGTTTAAACTTACTAGTTTTTTTGTATTTTTGGCACGCTGCAGTTTGATTTCGGCATATTTAACACTTTCTATTTTCTTGCCTCTTTTCACCACGGACAATTTTACCAGTCTTTGTTTTCTGTGTCTCTTGCTTTATTAATTTCGTTTTAGCCTCTGAAATTGCTACTACCTTACAATCTAGAAAGGGCTTCATTAATGCTATAAATTTTCCACTCCTCGCCTAATCTTCATATTTTTCCAACCGTGGAATATAATTCATAATATTTATTTGGCTTCCTTGTAAGTTTTTCCACTCTGCCAAAAACTCTAGCTGCCAGCATATAGGGGTGGCTTATAACTAGAAAATACATGCATACAGATTTTACTGTTTGTGGTGCTTCAGTATGGAGCAAAACTATAAGCATACGAACAGTATGGCTGTCCTTATTTTGACTAGCACAAACGTCTGAAAAAAATCTAATTTCACTGATATCTTCGGAAAATTTATGCGCTTCAGGAAATCTAGCAATACATCCACGACCAGCTTGATGTTCCATCCACGTATACAATACTGAAGTTACGAATGCAACATCCATTTGCTGTGTTCATTTAACTTTTGCCGCTACATTTGAATCAATGTCGTGCTTTAATTGTCGCTTCATAAAAATTAAAAACTTTATTTTAATTGCTATTTTTATGTTAATAACAGTTTTCGCTATTTTCTTTTTCCAAGATTGAGTTATGTTGACAGTTCCCTTTGTAAGCCGAAATTGCAGAATATTGTTTTGTTCGCGCCTGGCCCTAGACGCTTTCTGCGAATTCACGTAACAAAATTGTTCTGGAATATTTCATTATATTTCGTAATATGTTGCAAGATTTTGGGGGGAGATGCAGATTCACTTCGCGTTAGCCCTTCAGTTGGCCTTAGATCTTCGTCAGACTCCGGTCTTCGAAATTCCATCAATCGGGGGACCGTAAATAAATTGAGTGCTGCAAGGGGCGGCTTGGAGTTTTTCAATGTATCCCTAGTGTTATTTTAGTTTCGCTGTTTTGCCATGGGGTGAAAACAGAACATCGACAAGTGTCGGACTCATAGAAGTACGCTAGGATTTTAAAACCAAAAAATTCATTGCGAATTTGCCCATCGCCTTTGGCGGATTAATATCGAGCCCATTTCCTGTCCCTTTGGTAGTGCTGTTGCTTCTACAAACTACGAGGGTTGTGCAGCAGATATTTCGTTTCGCTATTTTCCCAAAGAACGTCGACCTTTTTGCCCGGATATGAAAACATCTCCAGACGTTCCCGCATCTTCTAAACCAAATTGTGCCTGTCTCCGCCTGGTTACTATAAATCAACGTAAAGAAACTAAGTTTTTTTGTTGCGAAGAAAGTGCCAGTTTTTTTTTTGTGTAGTGAAAAAGAAACCCTTTTTTACGCGTAAACTTTCAAAATTCCAAGTGACTGAACCTTTCTGTTGTTTGTAACAAGAGCGACCTTCAGTCGCAGATAGTTTGTTTAGTATTACTAAATGTAAAGGTTATTTACATCTTATTGTGTTATTTGTGTAAGCTCTGACGCCGCTGGCGCCGTATTGCCAATATTTTCATTATATGTTTTTTAAAATTCAGTATATCTTTTATTATTTTGTATTTGTATTTGTTTGTGCATGAATTTTGCAAGCTTCATAGATATAGGAGGCACAATAAAGGTGAGTTCGATTCGCATAAGCTGCTGGCCTCTCAGCCTTCCACGAGGACCTACAATCAGCTGTGATTTGGAAGGTGGCGCCCGCTAATTTTGACCTACTCTGTACACAACCAGAAAGATTTCCTCCTGTAAGCGATTTCCGCAAACTCCCTACTCCTCTAAGCTAAGCTAAGCAGGCCTTTTTCCACCTATCCTGTTGCGGGTTGGCGAAAAAGCTCGTTTGGCCTGTAACAAATCACACAAAAGGCATAAAAAGCAATTACTGAGCCTAAAAGACATCTCCAATAGGTACTTTGGGTAAATTTTGGACTTGCTGCAGATCAAAGCAGAATGAGATGCTATTAGTTGTCTGCTCCTGCTTTACTGTTGTTTACTGCTGTTTATAGAACTATTTTGCCCTCATTTTATGTACTCTCAAATTAGTCATTAGAGATTGTTTCTCAGCAGAGTTGGTACTCTGAGAAATCTTTGTTTCATGGCTAAAAGAAAAGCTACAGACATCACAAGCTGGACTTCTAAATCCGATATTGACATTTTTGTTTAATATTCTACTGAAATATTTATAATTTACACGATATTTTTCCTCAACTTCAGCATTATACAATTTATGTAATTTTTTATATTAAGTTCTGAAGATAAATAAATTTTTTATGATTTTAATTTGCCCTAATGACTTTCCCGCCCTCTTAATTTTTTAATAAACTTTTTATTAAAATTAACCTTCATTCAATAAAATTCATAATTTTGATTGAAAATTGAGTTTTTCCTTTCGAACCCAACAATGGTGCAAAGTACAACACGCCCAGGACCTAGGTACAACACGGGTGTTGTACCTAAGTCCTAAAAGCACTTTTTATTGTACCCAAAAAAAAAAAATAGATAAAATGTTAAAGATAAGAGCTCAAGAAAAATATATGTTATACATAACAACATGTATACGTTTAGATTATTTTCATATAACGACTGAATGAAAAATCAAAATATCAAAATAGGACCGAGGTACACACCCCTCCCTTAATTTAGGGGTTACACAACCTCAGCTATACGTGATTAAAGCTTTTCGCGCATGTTTAGAATCACCCTGTATAATAGCAGTTAATACTGATTACTGTGGATTTTTGACTAAAAAGCCAATGCATTTGTCGATACTTGAGATCTAACTGAATTCGCTTGGTTTTTATGGGTATGTCAAGGTAACCGTATGTTGCCTAAACTTTTCTTAAATAGACACCTTTATAGAAAGTTTGCCGTAAACATTAATAATCATTTGAAAATTTATATTAACGATTAGTTAATGTACCTATAATAAAGGTATTCATCATTTTCCTGTTAACGCCTATTAAACGTTTTTTTTTAAGTTTACGTGTGAGCTGTATTGACAGAAGAGCGCGTTTTAATAAGTAACATAGTAAATGTTCAAGTGTAAGAAACTATAAATTTTCGTTTTAACACCCATTTTTTGTGGTTTCTGTAATTAATTACAGAATCAGTTCTCAAATTTTTATTCAAATGTAATTATGTCTGACATTGGAAGGCAGTTTAAAGTTATCCATTTTGTGATTGTGACCGTGCTTGCTATATTTATTACGTAGGTACCCTATTTAACAGCTTCTACTACAATAGATGTTTAGGTGATAATGCGGTATTCGTGAGTTTAGGAATTTTTAATGGAGCTAAATAACGAGAAACTTTAACATGACCAGAATTTTAATTATGTAAACTTAACCGAATGTAAATAATCGTTTTCCGTGAAATGTTTAGCACAAACTGGCGTACATTTAATAGGCTTTCCCATTCTTAAAGCGTGTTCCCAAGCTTTTCTTTTTTTCCAGCGTACAAATGCATTTGTTGTGTACACATAACTTCTATATAAGCGTGGAAATAAATGAACACCTAAACATGTTTCCCACAATTCGGGCACGTCACCGTCATAAACATAACAATTGATTTTATCAATCTTTTGAATGCCCTAACCATTTTAACACAAATTTTGACAAGAGAAATTCTGCCATTTATATGTAATGATAAACATACCCTAGAACAGTTACTATAATTCGCAGGTCGCATTCTTGTTTAAATTCAAAATGCAAAAGGAAATTTCTATTCGCAACAATTTTCAGTAAAAGATATGTTTTTTAAAACCAATTTTCTTATGATATTCGTTTCTTTTGAACCGCTTTACCTTTTGTTGTGTTTTTATAACATCAAGCAGGGATTGTGTAGTACAATTGAGATCGCTAAGAATAGACCATTCCATTTAACAGCTTCAAGACTATTAATGGGTGGGTGTTTCTGAAAATTTTATATTTGTGGATTTGAACTTCAAAAAATTATAAAAAAAGCGACTTACTTATTTGCATAAGATTTTGACAACATCGATTTACGTTTTCTGTTTCTTTAAAACAGATAAACCCAATGATGCTTTTATTGAAAGTAAACGCCAAACAATTCTATACAGAAATTTGAATTATCTGGTTTAGCAATTTAGTTCTTAGACTGGCGTAGCAGCATTTGAGTCATGCGAATTTAAACCAGAAGTAATAATAATAGTTCACAGCTTTATCGGCAGAGGGCGGTCAAGCGAAGATGCAACAGCTAGAGCGTACACCGTATTTATGTTAGTCGTCATGGAACAACGAGTGAATATTAAATTTTGCTGTGGATTAGGAAGAACTCCAATAGAAACTTGTGAAATATTGGATATTGTGTACGATGATTATACAAACCCGCAAAAGTGTGTTTTAATGATTTAAAGGTTTCATACATGGATGTGAGAATGTTCAAGATGGTGCTATAACCGGCTATACTTCTAAATGCAAATTCACCTGCAAGAATTTCTGAAATTGTGGGAAAACATAGCCGAATAAGCATCCGTATTATGGCACATGAATTTAACATTAACAAGTAGATAATTAGACAAATTATATGTGGAGATTTGAGAAAGAAAAAATTTGTGAAGAACTCGTCTCACACAATCTTACGGATGAGCGAAAATCAAAAAGCGTTGCATTGTACGACGTTGTTCAGATTAGTTGCAGCAGTTCATATTTTTATGCATTGCCGCTAGTACGCAGTTGATTGAAAAATCTCACCGAAACTCAAGATGCTTCGTTTGCAAAAAATAGTACGAGTACGAGTACTTTGCTTCTGTTGCATGACAATGCACCTGCTCATACTGCATTGATTGTGAAGCTACTTCTCATCAAATAAAGATCAATCACTCGCTCTATTTAACCGACTTGGCGTCTGCAGACTGTTTCTGTTTTTTTTACCGTGAAAACTATTGTGAAAAGGAAATGATTTCAGGATGTACAGATCGACCAACTCAGCTGAACGCGCAAATTGCGCAAACTAAGAAGCGAGATAAAACATACCGAAATGAGATGAAAAATCGACGTCAGTGATGGAAATTTTGGTTTGGAGTAAGGGCTGTAGTTAAAATGCAATGGTTAAACTCACAGACTGCTACTACTATTTCTCGGACTGTGCCGATATTGCAAGCGCGATGTGCAAGTTTAGAATGAGCCCAGTCTCTGCTTAAGCTTACAGCTACATTCGCCACGCTGTAGACTGTATTAAGAATAATGCAACTGTCCAATTCATAGCAGTTTCTTTGGATGTATTTGCCGTCTGTTATCAGAAACCATTGTGGAACTAACTATTTCGTTTTTAATTTTCACGTTTACCTTTTTGCATTACGCGATTGTATTCGAAACATCTACGAATAATTTTAAATCTACACAAATGTAATCAGTTAACCACAGTTTTTTGATAATACTTTTTGCGGCTTGATATTAAGTACGAAAATTGAAATTTTAGTTGTAGTGATTAATAGATTTTTAAGTAAGCTATTCTTGGGGTAAAGTAATACAAAGGTAGAAATGTAAATATATTTTTAGTTTTGCTCATTGTTTCCTGAACGAGCGATTTTTAAAAAGAAATACAATATATAACACATAGCAATGACAATTTAAACATTGTAAACATTAGTTATATTTTATAATTAACCTTCGCCCTGGAAGATAACACGATGCAAAACAGGAACCTTCCTGGGGTTCGAACTTACCTTGCTTCGGTAATTGCTCAATGTGATATAAGAAAAGGGCTGCAATACAACAATACACAATAAAACGCAACAACATCAAGTTACCAAACTTTAATTTCCGTCCAATAATAGTAATCGCACCGAACACTACCCAATATGAATTATCACAAATATATACAGGGTTTTCATTTGAAAACTTCCCACCTTGAATAACTCTTTAATTAGTAAACTTATCACAAATCGCTGAAACACGTCGATTTTAGTTTGGAGGGGGACATTTAATGACATATTCTAATCAGTTGGAAAACTTTCACCCCCACCCCCAACCACCCACACTCCAAAATTTTAAATGGCACTACCCCATGTGTGATATATCATTTTAAAGGGTATTAAATTCTCAATCTTTTACATCAAAGAAAATTAAATCGGCCGATCCGTTCGCGAATTAGAGACAAAAATGTATATAATTTAAACATTTAATTTCTTTATTAAGTAATTCAACTTATCAAATTCTCAAACTGTATTCCATTGTTATTTTACTTATTATTATTGTTATTTAACGATAAGGCAATATAATTTCTTTATCATTGTGTTTATCTGTTTTCTTGTCTATCCTCATCTGTCTGACCATTCAAAATTTCAGATTATGTCAAACCAATTTTAAATTGAAACAAACGGATTAATATCAAGTTAGCAGAGCTATTTAATTTATAAATTTGTTTTATGCCGTAGTATTTTAATATGACATTAGTTGTTTCCAACTTAAGTCGAGAAGGTATACTTTTAAAAATGGTTTACACTTTAGCTGAAAGGACAGAAATAATTTTGACTTATGGCCATGAAGATCAATGCACTCGTAGAACTGCGGTTATTTTTAATGAGAGACATCGTGACAAAAATATTTCTCATCGATTCGTTATCGACTTGGTGCAGAAATTTGTAGAAACTGGTTCGGTAAATAATAAGAAAAGAAATGAACCAAGAGTTTTAAATGAAGCCGCACACATTGACGTTCTTTATCATTTTGCGATAAATCCAAGAACCTCGATTCCTACAGTTTCCAAGCAAACTAATATTTCCTTTGGGTCCGTGCACAAAGTACTGAAATCGAACAAATTCTTTCCTTACAAAATTCAAAATTATCACCAATTGAGCGAAGACGATAACGACAGAAGGATCGAATTTTGTGAGGAAATGACTCGAAAAATTCAAAATGACCCATCTCTGTTAAGAAATATTTGCTTCAGCGATGAATCCACATTTTTTTTTAATGGATCAGTTATAAACATAACTGCAGATACTCTGACAATCAAAATCCGCATGTGTTTCGTGAGGGCCATACGCAGTTTCCTCAAAAAGTTAATGTTTGGGCTGGTATTCTAGGAAATGACATCATTGGACCGATTTTTATTGAAGGTAACTTAACTGGACCAAAATACGTTGATCTTTTAGAAAATACCATTGATCCGCTTATTACACAATCATTGGAAAATCAAGTTGACGCAGAAGAGAACATGATTCTTGACGAGCAGAATCTGTATTATCAGCATGATGGAGCACCTCCTCATTACGTTTTATCGGCGAGGGAATTCTTGGATCGTCGATTTCCGGGAAAATGGATTGGTAGAAGAGGTGCTCTGGAATGGTGGGCACGATCTCCGGATCTCGGGATCTCTCACACTTGATTTTTTTCTGTGGGGTCATTTAAAAACGCAAGTCTACAAAACTCCGCCGGAAAATATTTATGAGTTAAGAAATAGAATTAACGAAGAATGCAGACGGATTACCCATGAAACATTTCAACGTGTGCGAGAAGAATTTGAAAATAGATCATATTATTGCTTAAATAATAATGGCGCACAATTTGAATATTTGATAAATTGAATTACTTAGTATAGTACATTTATTTTGTAAACTCTTGTTAATTTATAAGCAGTAAAAGTTTATTTTGTATTTGATACTGTTGCAGTTAATTATTTACAACTATCGTGTTCATAAAATGCAG